>JBBPBX010047354.1:0-26191 GCA_038048925.1 Garcialebias charrua | reverse complement strand
ATAATATATATATATATATATATATATACTACTGTATTGACTACTACTATATACTACTGTATTGACTACTACTATATACTACTGTATTGACTGTATTGTATATATAATACTACTGTATTGACATCATTCAGCATCACATCCATCCATCCATCCATCCTTCATCAGCAAATGATGTCAAACATGAACACTTCTGAAAGAGCAGCAGCTACTGCATTGACATCAATCAGCAGCAAACCAGCAGCAAATCACATACATCAGAAACATGTTGCAACCATAGTGACACCAGTGCCTTGGTGTGCAGTCCATGTCCACGTGCATGAAAAACAAGTCCATGAGCTCTAAGAAAGCTCGAAGCAGCAGAAAAAGAATTCCCTTACTTTGATTGAAGTGTAGGTAGACAGTCTGTATGATGTTTTTCTCAAGTTCAAACCTGGATCACATGGAACTGCTTAGCCATTGCTCATGAATGATGGGAGCATTTGAGGCCAGGTGTGAGTTCAGGTGTTCTGTTGGGGAGGTCAGCTGCCTGAAGAACTTGCATCCACTTCTCTGCTGTTCCCTGGGACTGCCACCTTTCTTTCTCCTGAGGTGAGGTGGTGAGGTGGTCTATCAGGCTGTTTGCAGTCACACATTCCTCATACAGCTCATCCATAGACATGTTTAGCCTGCCAAAAGGTGTTAAAGTTCATTAGTGACACATAGCCTAGGTTATGTAGTGATAAATAAATGGAAAAATGTGTATTGTTTATATTTATAAATTTAGCATTGTATGTAAACTATATTTTGAAATGTATTTATTAATTACCTATATGAACTGTGATTTTTTTAAAGATGGACAAGGTTGTATGTTTGCATAGTGTAAAGTAAATTCACAATTATGTATTTATTTGTACGTGTCAATTGTACACTTTTGTTTATAACTATCAATAATTAAACATGGTTCACCACTACACTGGAAATTATTGAATTTTTACCTGCCAACCAGGTGAAGACTTTCAGTGATCTTCTCCACTTCTTCAAGGGTTCTCCTGGTTTTGTTGTTTTTCACGTTTCTTATGTGTCCAACTGCAGAAGCATGCTGTTTCACATCAAACTGTCCACCATGGGCTACAGAAAAAGTATGCTTGCAAACAGTACAGTTCGCTTTGTAGCCATTATCCTTCACGCGTTCCAGCCACACATGACACTCCCGTCCATCCTACAGTAGTCTGTTAGCATGTTAGCTCGTTGCTCCTCCGGTCCAGCTCCTCTGTTTTTGCCGTCTGGTGACACCAGCCACCCGTCCATCTTACAGTAAGGTCTGTTAGCATGTTAGCTCGTTGCTCCTACGGTCCAGCTTCGATGTTTCTGCCGTCTGGTGACACCATTCCTTTTCCCACTCGACTCTGTATTTTTGCAGCCGTTTCTTTTTTTTCCTGGGGGGAGTAGGCTCGAAGTGATCTATGTTCACTGTTTAAATCCCCTGAATGTTTGCCGCTTGCGTCCATCTTCAAATCCTGTCGCGCTGTGTCTTCCGTAAACTGCCAAGACTGGACCAATGAGATGAGCCGGATTCTGTAGTTTCAATCACGTGTGTAAAAGGGCTGTCAGCTCATTGGTCACAGAGCAGAGCTGCTTCTTCTTCTTCTATTGTTTATTGGCGGTTGGCGAACTTATTTTAAGCACATTACCGCCACCAACCGGACTGAGTGTGTGCATTGCCGTCTGCTCCCAATCAACACGTCATGTCAACAAACTAAAAGACACTTATGAGAGTTGTTTTTGAAAAACAACTTTTTATTTTATTTGGGTTGGATGATAAGGAAAATTGAGGACAAAGCCTTGTTTTATCTACGTCTAGCGACAATAAATAAAAAATAAAAAACTTTTCTGCCAGGCTGAACTGCTCTCTGCTGGCCAGCAGAGGGCCCCATTGAGCTGTCGGGCCCCTGGGCACTCGCCCAGGGTGCCCATATTGTAGATCCGGCCCTGGCGGCTGATCAAATCACCTGTTGCTCATGGTGGCGGCTGATCAAATCACCTGTTGCTCATGGTGGCGGCTGATCAAATCACCTGTTGCTCATGGTGGTGGCTGATCAAATCACCTGCTGCTCATGGTGGCGGCTGATCAAATCACCTGCTGCTCATGGTGGTGGCTGATCAAATCACCTGCTGCTCATGGTGGCGGCTGATCAAATCACCTGCTGCTCATGGTGGAGGCTGATCAAATCACCTGCTGCTCATGGTGGCGGCTGATCAAATCACCTGCTGCTCATGGTGGTGGCTGATCAAATCACCTGCTGCTCATGGTGGAGGCTGATCAAATCACCTGCTGCTCATGGTGGAGGCTGATCAAATCACCTGCTGCTCATGGTGGAGGCTGATCAAATCACCTGCTGCTCATGGTGGAGGCTGATCAAATCACCTGCTGCTCATGGTGGTGGCTGATCAAATCACCTGCTGCTCATGGTGGAGGCTGATCAAATCACCTGCTGCTCATGGTGGGGCTGATCAAATCACCTGCTGCTCATGGTGGAGGCTGATCAAATCACCTGCTGCTCATGGTGGAGGCTGATCAAATCACCTGCTGCTCATGGTGGCGGCTGATCAAATCACCTGCTGCTCATGGTGGAGGCTGATCAAATCACCTGCTGCTCATGGTGGCGGCTGATCAAATCACCTGCTGCTCATGGTGGTGGCTGATCAAATCACCTGCTGCTCATGGTGGTGGCTGATCAAATCACCTGCTGCTCATGGTGGCGGCTGATCAAATCACCTGCTGCTCATGGTGGGGCTGATCAAATCACCTGCTGCTCATGGTGGCGGCTGATCAAATCACCTGCTGCTCATGGTGGCGGCTGATCAAATCACCTGCTGCTCATGGTGGCGGCTGATCAAATCACCTGCTGCTCATGGTGGCGGCTGATCAAATCACCTGCTGCTCATGGTGGTGGCTGATCAAATCACCTGCTGCTCATGGTGGCGGCTGATCAAATCACCTGCTGCTCATGGTGGCGGCTGATCAAATCACCTGCTGCTCATGGTGGAGGCTGATCAAATCACCTGCTGCTCATGGTGGAGGCTGATCAAATCACCTGCTGCTCATGGTGGTGGCTGATCAAATCACCTGCTGCTCATGGTGGCGGCTGATCAAATCACCTGCTGCTCATGGTGGAGGCTGATCAAATCACCTGCTGCTCATGGTGGTGGCTGATCAAATCACCTGCTGCTCATGGTGGTGGCTGATCAAATCACCTGCTGCTCATGGTGGTGGCTGATCAAATCACCTGCTGCTCATGGTGGTGGCTGATCAAATCACCTGCTGCTCATGGTGGTGGCTGATCAAATCACCTGCTGCTCATGGTGGTGGCTGATCAAATCACCTGCTGCTCATGGTGGAGGCTGATCAAATCACCTGCTGCTCATGGTGGAGGCTGATCAAATCACCTGCTGCTCATGGTGGCGGCTGATCAAATCACCTGCTGCTCATGGTGGCGGCTGATCAAATCACCTGTTCTCATGGTGGCGGCTGATCAAATCAGCTGCTGCTCATGGTGGCGGCTGATCAAATCACCTTCTGCTCATGGTGGCGGCTGATCAAATCACCTGTTCTCATGGTGGCGGCTGATCAAATCACCTGCTGCTCATGGTGGAGGCTGATCAAATCACCTGCTGCTCATGGTGTCGGCTGATCAAATCGCTTGTTGCTCATGGTGGAGGCTGATCAAATCACCTGTTGCTCATGGTGGAGGCTGATCAAATCACCTGCTGCTCATGGTGGAGGCTGATCAAATCACCTGCTGCTCATGGTGGAGGCTGATCAAATCACCTGTTGCTCATGGTGGAGGCTGATCAAATCACCTGCTGCTCATGTTGGTGGCTGATCAAATCACCTGCTGCACATGGTGGCGGCTGATCAAATCGCTTGCTGCTCATGGTGGTGGCTGATCAAATCACCTGCTGCTCATGGTGGTGGCTGATCAAATCTCCTGCTGCTCATGGTGGCGGCTGATCAAATCACCTGTTGCTCATGGTGGTGGCTGATCAAATCACTGTTGCTCATGGTGGCGGCTGATCAAATCACCTGTTGCTCATGGTGGCGGCTGATCAAATCACCTGCTGCTCATGGTGGCGGCTGATCAAATCACCTGTTGCTCATGGTGGCGGCTGATCAAATCACCTGCTGCTCATGGTGGCGGCTGATCAAATCACCTGCTGCTCATGGTGGTGGCTGATCAAATCACCTGCTGCTCATGGTGGTGGCTGATCAAATCACCTGCTGCTCATGGTGGTGGCTGATCAAATCACCTGCTGCTCATGGTGGTGGCTGATCAAATCACCTGCTGCTCATGGTGGAGGCTGATCAAATCACCTGCTGCTCATGGTGGCGGCTGATCAAATCACCTGCTGCTCATGGTGGTGGCTGATCAAATCACCTGCTGCTCATGGTGGTGGCTGATCAAATCACCTGCTGCTCATGGTGGTGGCTGATCAAATCACCTGCTGCTCATGGTGGTGGCTGATCAAATCACCTGCTGCTCATGGTGGAGGCTGATCAAATCACCTGCTGCTCATGGTGGTGGCTGATCAAATCACCTGCTGCTCATGGTGGAGGCTGATCAAATCTCCTGCTGCTCATGGTGGTGGCTGATCAAATCGCCTGTTGCTCATGGTGGAGGCTGATCAAATCTCCTGTTGCTCATGGTGGTGGCTGATCAAATCACCTGTTGCTCATGGTGGAGGCTGATCAAATCACCTGCTGCTCATGGTGGAGGCTGATCAAATCACCTGTTGCTCATGGTGGTGGCTGATCAAATCACCTGTTGCTCATGGTGGAGGCTGATCAAATCACCTGTTGCTCATGGTGGTGGCTGATCAAATCACCTGCTGCTCATGGTGGTGGCTGATCAAATCACCTGTTGCTCATGGTGGTGGCTGATCAAATCACCTGTTGCTCATGGTGGAGGCTGATCAAATCACCTGCTGCTCATGGTGGTGGCTGATCAAATCACCTGCTGCTCATGGTGGCGGCTGATCAAATCACCTGCTGCTCATGGTGGTGGCTGATCAAATCACCTGCTGCTCATGGTGGCGGCTGATCAAATCACCTGTTGCTCATGGTGGTGGCTGATCAAATCACCTGTTGCTCATGGTGGTGGCTGATCAAATCACCTGCTGCTCATGGTGGTGGCTGATCAAATCACCTGCTGCTCATGGTGGAGGCTGATCAAATCACCTGTTGCTCATGGTGGTGGCTGATCAAATCACCTGTTGCTCATGGTGGTGGCTGATCAAATCACCTGTTGCTCATGGTGGTGGCTGATCAAATCACCTGTTGCTCATGGTGGAGGCTGATCAAATCACCTGTTGCTCATGGTGGTGGCTGATCAAATCACCTGTTGCTCATGGTGGTGGCTGATCAAATCACCTGTTGCTCATGGTGGAGGCTGATCAAATCACCTGTTGCTCATGGTGGTGGCTGATCAAATCACCTGCTGCTCATGGTGGTGGCTGATCAAATCACCTGTTGCTCATGGTGGTGGCTGATCAAATCACCTGTTGCTCATGGTGGAGGCTGATCAAATCACCTGCTGCTCATGGTGGTGGCTGATCAAATCACCTGTTGCTCATGGTGGTGGCTGATCAAATCACCTGCTGCTCATGGTGGTGGCTGATCAAATCACCTGTTGCTCATGGTGGTGGCTGATCAAATCACCTGTTGCTCATGGTGGTGGCTGATCAAATCACCTGTTGCTCATGGTGGTGGCTGATCAAATCTACTGCTGCTCATGGTGGCGGCTGATCAAATCGCCTGTTGCTCATGGTGGCGGCTGATCAAATCACTTGTTGCTCATGGTGGCGGCTGATCAAATCACCTGCTGCTCATGGTGGCGGCTGATCAAATCACCTGGCGGCTGATCAAATCACCTGTTGCTCATGGTGGCGGCTGATCAAATCTACTGCTGCTCATGGTGGCGGCTGATCAAATCGCCTGTTGCTCATGGTGGTGGCTGATCAAATCTACTGTTGCTCATGGTGGCGGCTGATCAAATCACCTGTTGCTCATGGTGGAGACTGATCAAATCACCTGTTGCTCATGGGGGCGGCTGATCAAATCACCTGTTGCTCATGGTGGTGGCTGATCAAATCACCTGTTGCTCATGGTGGTGGCTGATCAAATCTACTGCTGTTCATGGTGGCGGCTGATCAAATCGCCTGTTGCTCATGGTGGTTGCTGATCAAATCTACTCTTGCTCATGGTGAAGGCTGATCAAATCACCTGTTGCTCATGGTGGCGGCTGATCAAATCACCTGCTGCTCATGGTGGTGGCTGATCAAATCACCTGTTGCTCATGGTGGTGGCTGATCAAATCACCTGTTGCTCATGGTGGTGGCTGATCAAATCACCTGCTGCTCATGGTGGTGGCTGATCAAATCACCTGTTGCTCATGGTGGTGGCTGATCAAATCACCTGCTGCTCATGGTGGAGGCTGATCAAATCACCTGCTGCTCATGGTGGAGGCTGATCAAATCACCTGCTGCTCATGGTGGCGGCTGATCAAATCACCTGCTGCTCATGGTGGTGGCTGATCAAATCACCTGCTGCTCATGGTGGCGGCTGATCAAATCACCTGCTGCTCATGGTGGTGGCTGATCAAATCACCTGCTGCTCATGGTGGCGGCTGATCAAATCACCTGCTGCTCATGGTGGCGGCTGATCAAATCACCTGCTGCTCATGGTGGCGGCTGATCAAATCACCTGCTGCTCATGGTGGTGGCTGATCAAATCACCTGCTGCTCATGGTGGCGGCTGATCAAATCACCTGCTGCTCATGGTGGCGGCTGATCAAATCACCTGCTGCTCATGGTGGAGGCTGATCAAATCACCTGCTGCTCATGGTGGAGGCTGATCAAATCACCTGCTGCTCATGGTGGGGCTGATCAAATCACCTGCTGCTCATGGTGGTGGCTGATCAAATCACCTGCTGCTCATGGTGGAGGCTGATCAAATCACCTGCTGCTCATGGTGGTGGCTGATCAAATCACCTGCTGCTCATGGTGGTGGCTGATCAAATCGCCTGCTGCTCATGGTGGTGGCTGATCAAATCGCCTGCTGCTCATGGTGGTGGCTGATCAAATCGCCTGCTGCTCATGGTGGTGGCTGATCAAATCACTTGCTGCTCATGGTGGTGGCTGATCAAATCGCCTGCTGCTCATGGTGGAGGCTGATCAAATCACCTGCTGCTCATGGTGGAGGCTGATCAAATCACCTGCTGCTCATGGTGGCGGCTGATCAAATCACCTGCTGCTCATGGTGGCGGCTGATCAAATCACCTGTTCTCATGGTGGCGGCTGATCAAATCAGCTGCTGCTCATGGTGGCGGCTGATCAAATCACCTTCTGCTCATGGTGGCGGCTGATCAAATCACCTATTCTCATGGTGGCGGCTGATCAAATCACCTGCTGCTCATGGTGGAGGCTGATCAAATCACCTGCTGCTCATGGTGTCGGCTGATCAAATCGCTTGTTGCTCATGGTGGAGGCTGATCAAATAACCTGTTGCTCATGGTGGAGACTGATCAAATCACCTGCTGCACATGGTGGAGGCTGATCAAATCACCTGCTGCTCATGGTGGAGGCTGATCAAATCACCTGCTGCTCATGGTGGAGGCTGATCAAATCACCTGCTGCTCATGTTGGTGGCTGATCAAATCACCTGCTGCACATGGTGGCGGCTGATCAAATCGCTTGCTGCTCATGGTGGTGGCTGATCAAATCACCTGCTGCTCATGGTGGTGGCTGATCAAATCACCTGCTGCTCATGGTGGCGGCTGATCAAATCACCTGCTGCTCATGGTGGTGGCTGATCAAATCACCTGCTGCTCATGGTGGCGGCTGATCAAATCACCTGCTGCTCATGGTGGTGGCTGATCAAATCACCTGCTGCTCATGGTGGCGGCTGATCAAATCACCTGCTGCTCATGGTGGAGGCTGATCAAATCACCTGCTGCTCATGGTGGCGGCTGATCAAATCACCTGCTGCTCATGGTGGTGGCTGATCAAATCACCTGCTGCTCATGGTGGTGGCTGATCAAATCACCTGCTGCTCATGGTGGTGGCTGATCAAATCACCTGCTGCTCATGGTGGTGGCTGATCAAATCACCTGCTGCTCATGGTGGAGGCTGATCAAATCACCTGCTGCTCATGGTGGCGGCTGATCAAATCACCTGCTGCTCATGGTGGTGGCTGATCAAATCACCTGCTGCTCATGGTGGTGGCTGATCAAATCACCTGCTGCTCATGGTGGTGGCTGATCAAATCACCTGCTGCTCATGGTGGTGGCTGATCAAATCACCTGCTGCTCATGGTGGAGGCTGATCAAATCACCTGCTGCTCATGGTGGTGGCTGATCAAATCACCTGCTGCTCATGGTGGAGGCTGATCAAATCACCTGCTGCTCATGGTGGTGGCTGATCAAATCACCTGCTGCTCATGGGTGGCTGATCAAATCACCTGCTGCTCATGGTGGTGGCTGATCAAATCACCTGTTGCTCATGGTGGAGGCTGATCAAATCACCTGCTGCTCATGGTGGAGGCTGATCAAATCACCTGTTGCTCATGGTGGTGGCTGATCAAATCACCTGTTGCTCATGGTGGAGGCTGATCAAATCACCTGTTGCTCATGGTGGTGGCTGATCAAATCACCTGCTGCTCATGGTGGTGGCTGATCAAATCACCTGTTGCTCATGGTGGTGGCTGATCAAATCACCTGTTGCTCATGGTGGAGGCTGATCAAATCACCTGCTGCTCATGGTGGAGGCTGATCAAATCACCTGCTGCTCATGGTGGTGGCTGATCAAATCACCTGCTGCTCATGGTGGCGGCTGATCAAATCACCTGCTGCTCATGGTGGCGGCTGATCAAATCACCTGTTGCTCATGGTGGTGGCTGATCAAATCACCTGTTGCTCATGGTGGTGGCTGATCAAATCACCTGCTGCTCATGGTGGTGGCTGATCAAATCACCTGCTGCTCATGGTGGAGGCTGATCAAATCACCTGTTGCTCATGGTGGTGGCTGATCAAATCACCTGTTGCTCATGGTGGTGGCTGATCAAATCACCTGTTGCTCATGGTGGTGGCTGATCAAATCACCTGTTGCTCATGGTGGAGGCTGATCAAATCACCTGTTGCTCATGGTGGTGGCTGATCAAATCACCTGTGCTCATGGTGGAGGCTGATCAAATCACCTGCTGCTCATGGTGGAGGCTGATCAAATCACCTGTTGCTCATGGTGGTGGCTGATCAAATCACCTGCTGCTCATGGTGGAGGCTGATCAAATCACCTGTTGCTCATGGTGGTGGCTGATCAAATCACCTGTTGCTCATGGTGGAGGCTGATCAAATCACCTGCTGCTCATGGTGGTGGCTGATCAAATCACCTGTTGCTCATGGTGGAGGCTGATCAAATCACCTGCTGCTCATGGTGGAGGCTGATCAAATCACCTGCTGCTCATGGTGGCGGCTGATCAAATCACCTGCTGCTCATGGTGGCGGCTGATCAAATCACCTGCTGCTCATGGTGGCGGCTGATCAAATCACCTGCTGCTCATGGTGGTGGCTGATCAAATCACCTGCTGCTCATGGTGGAGGCTGATCAAATCACCTGCTGCTCATGGTGGCGGCTGATCAAATCACCTGCTGCTCATGGTGGTGGCTGATCAAATCACCTGCTGCTCATGGTGGAGGCTGATCAAATCACCTGCTGCTCATGGTGGTGGCTGATCAAATCACCTGCTGCTCATGGTGGTGGCTGATCAAATCACCTGCTGCTCATGGTGGAGGCTGATCAAATCACCTGCTGCTCATGGTGGAGGCTGATCAAATCACCTGCTGCTCATGGTGGTGGCTGATCAAATCACCTGCTGCTCATGGTGGTGGCTGATCAAATCACCTGCTGCTCATGGTGGTGGCTGATCAAATCACCTGCTGCTCATGGTGGAGGCTGATCAAATCACCTGCTGCTCATGGTGGAGGCTGATCAAATCACCTGCTGCTCATGGTGGCGGCTGATCAAATCACCTGCTGCTCATGGTGGAGGCTGATCAAATCACCTGCTGCTCATGGTGGAGGCTGATCAAATCACCTGCTGCTCATGGTGGCGGCTGATCAAATCACCTGCTGCTCATGGTGGAGGCTGATCAAATCACCTGCTGCTCATGGTGGTGGCTGATCAAATCACCTGCTGCTCATGGTGGAGGCTGATCAAATCACCTGCTGCTCATGGTGGTGGCTGATCAAATCACCTGTTGCTCATGGTGGAGGCTGATCAAATCACCTGCTGCTCATGGTGGAGGCTGATCAAATCACCTGCTGCTCATGGTGGAGGCTGATCAAATCACCTGCTGCTCATGGTGGAGGCTGATCAAATCACCTGCTGCTCATGGTGGAGGCTGATCAAATCACCTGCTGCTCATGGTGGTGGCTGATCAAATCACCTGCTGCTCATGGTGGCGGCTGATCAAATCACCTGCTGCTCATGGTGGAGGCTGATCAAATCACCTGCTGCTCATGGTGGAGGCTGATCAAATCACCTGCTGCTCATGGTGGAGGCTGATCAAATCACCTGCTGCTCATGGTGGAGGCTGATCAAATCACCTGCTGCTCATGGTGGAGGCTGATCAAATCACCTGCTGCTCATGGTGGAGGCTGATCAAATCACCTGCTGCTCATGGTGGAGGCTGATCAAATCACCTGCTGCTCATGGTGGTGGCTGATCAAATCACCTGCTGCTCATGGTGGAGGCTGATCAAATCACCTGCTGCTCATGGTGGAGGCTGATCAAATCACCTGCTGCTCATGGTGGAGGCTGATCAAATCACCTGCTGCTCATGGTGGTGGCTGATCAAATCACCTGCTGCTCATGGTGGAGGCTGATCAAATCACCTGCTGCTCATGGTGGTGGCTGATCAAATCACCTGCTGCTCATGGTGGAGGCTGATCAAATCACCTGCTGCTCATGGTGGTGGCTGATCAAATCACCTGCTGCTCATGGTGGAGGCTGATCAAATCACCTGCTGCTCATGGTGGAGGCTGATCAAATCACCTGCTGCTCATGGTGGAGGCTGATCAAATCACCTGCTGCTCATGGTGGAGGCTGATCAAATCACCTGCTGCTCATGGTGGTGGCTGATCAAATCACCTGCTGCTCATGGTGGCGGCTGATCAAATCACCTGCTGCTCATGGTGGAGGCTGATCAAATCACCTGCTGCTCATGGTGGAGGCTGATCAAATCACCTGCTGCTCATGGTGGAGGCTGATCAAATCACCTGCTGCTCATGGTGGAGGCTGATCAAATCACCTGCTGCTCATGGTGGTGGCTGATCAAATCACCTGCTGCTCATGGTGGCGGCTGATCAAATCACCTGCTGCTCATGGTGGCGGCTGATCAAATCACCTGCTGCTCATGGTGGAGGCTGATCAAATCACCTGCTGCTCATGGTGGCTGATCAAATCACCTGCTGCTCATGGTGGCGGCTGATCAAATCACCTGCTGCTCATGGTGGTGGCTGATCAAATCACCTGCTGCTCATGGTGGCGGCTGATCAAATCACCTGCTGCTCATGGTGGCGGCTGATCAAATCACCTGCTGCTCATGGTGGCGGCTGATCAAATCACCTGCTGCTCATGGTGGAGGCTGATCAAATCACCTGCTGCTCATGGTGGCTGCTGATCAAATCACCTGCTGCTCATGGTGGCGGCTGATCAAATCACCTGCTGCTCATGGTGGCGGCTGATCAAATCACCTGCTGCTCATGGTGGTGGCTGATCAAATCACCTGCTGCTCATGGTGGCGGCTGATCAAATCACCTGCTGCTCATGGTGGTGGCTGATCAAATCACCTGCTGCTCATGGTGGTGGCTGATCAAATCACCTGCTGCTCATGGTGGAGGCTGATCAAATCACCTGCTGCTCATGGTGGAGGCTGATCAAATCACCTGCTGCTCATGGTGGCGGCTGATCAAATCACCTGCTGCTCATGGTGGAGGCTGATCAAATCACCTGCTGCTCATGGTGGAGGCTGATCAAATCACCTGCTGCTCATGGTGGAGGCTGATCAAATCACCTGCTGCTCATGGTGGTGGCTGATCAAATCACCTGCTGCTCATGGTGGAGGCTGATCAAATCACCTGCTGCTCATGGTGGTGGCTGATCAAATCACCTGCTGCTCATGGTGGAGGCTGATCAAATCACCTGCTGCTCATGGTGGAGGCTGATCAAATCACCTGCTGCTCATGGTGGCGGCTGATCAAATCACCTGCTGCTCATGGTGGAGGCTGATCAAATCACCTGCTGCTCATGGTGGAGGCTGATCAAATCACCTGCTGCTCATGGTGGAGGCTGATCAAATCACCTGCTGCTCATGGTGGTGGCTGATCAAATCACCTGCTGCTCATGGTGGAGGCTGATCAAATCACCTGCTGCTCATGGTGGAGGCTGATCAAATCACCTGCTGCTCATGGTGGAGGCTGATCAAATCACCTGCTGCTCATGGTGGAGGCTGATCAAATCACCTGCTGCTCATGGTGGAGGCTGATCAAATCACCTGCTGCTCATGGTGGTGGCTGATCAAATCACCTGCTGCTCATGGTGGAGGCTGATCAAATCACCTGCTGCTCATGGTGGTGGCTGATCAAATCACCTGCTGCTCATGGTGGAGGCTGATCAAATCACCTGCTGCTCATGGTGGAGGCTGATCAAATCACCTGCTGCTCATGGTGGCGGCTGATCAAATCACCTGCTGCTCATGGTGGTGGCTGATCAAATCACCTGCTGCTCATGGTGGCGGCTGATCAAATCACCTGCTGCTCATGGTGGTGGCTGATCAAATCACCTGCTGCTCATGGTGGCGGCTGATCAAATCACCTGCTGCTCATGGTGGTGGCTGATCAAATCACCTGCTGCTCATGGTGGCGGCTGATCAAATCACCTGCTGCTCATGGTGGTGGCTGATCAAATCACCTGCTGCTCATGGTGGTGGCTGATCAAATCACCTGCTGCTCATGGTGGTGGCTGATCAAATCACCTGCTGCTCATGGTGGCGGCTGATCAAATCACCTGCTGCTCATGGTGGAGGCTGATCAAATCACCTGCTGCTCATGGTGGAGGCTGATCAAATCACCTGCTGCTCATGGTGGAGGCTGATCAAATCACCTGCTGCTCATGGTGGTGGCTGATCAAATCACCTGCTGCTCATGGTGGCGGCTGATCAAATCACCTGCTGCTCATGGTGGTGGCTGATCAAATCACCTGCTGCTCATGGTGGAGGCTGATCAAATCACCTGCTGCTCATGGTGGCGGCTGATCAAATCACCTGCTGCTCATGGTGGTGGCTGATCAAATCACCTGCTGCTCATGGTGGCGGCTGATCAAATCACCTGCTGCTCATGGTGGTGGCTGATCAAATCACCTGCTGCTCATGGTGGTGGCTGATCAAATCACCTGCTGCTCATGGTGGAGGCTGATCAAATCACCTGCTGCTCATGGTGGTGGCTGATCAAATCACCTGCTGCTCATGGTGGTGGCTGATCAAATCACCTGCTGCTCATGGTGGTGGCTGATCAAATCACCTGCTGCTCATGGTGGAGGCTGATCAAATCACCTGCTGCTCATGGTGGCGGCTGATCAAATCACCTGCTGCTCATGGTGGCGGCTGATCAAATCACCTGCTGCTCATGGTGGCGGCTGATCAAATCACCTGCTGCTCATGGTGGAGGCTGATCAAATCACCTGCTGCTCATGGTGGCGGCTGATCAAATCACCTGCTGCTCATGGTGGCGGCTGATCAAATCACCTGTTGCTCATGGTGGCGGCTGATCAAATCACCTGCTGCTCATGGTGGCGGCTGATCAAATCACCTGCTGCTCATGGTGGCGGCTGATCAAATCACCTGCTGCTCATGGTGGCGGCTGATCAAATCACCTGCTGCTCATGGTGGAGGCTGATCAAATCACCTGCTGCTCATGGTGGTGGCTGATCAAATCACCTGTTGCTCATGGTGGAGGCTGATCAAATCACCTGCTGCTCATGGTGGAGGCTGATCAAATCACCTGCTGCTCATGGTGGAGGCTGATCAAATCACCTGCTGCTCATGGTGGAGGCTGATCAAATCACCTGCTGCTCATGGTGGCAGGCTGATCAAATCACCTGCTGCTCATGGTGGTGGCTGATCAAATCACCTGCTGCTCATGGTGGCGGCTGATCAAATCACTTGCTGCTCATGGTGGCGGCTGATCAAATCACCTGCTGCTCATGGTGGAGGCTGATCAAATCACCTGCTGCTCATGGTGGTGGCTGATCAAATCACCTGCTGCTCATGGTGGCGGCTGATCAAATCACCTGCTGCTCATGGTGGAGGCTGATCAAATCACCTGCTGCTCATGGTGGTGGCTGATCAAATCACCTGCTGCTCATGGTGGAGGCTGATCAAATCACCTGCTGCTCATGGTGGAGGCTGATCAAATCACCTGCTGCTCATGGTGGAGGCTGATCAAATCACCTGCTGCTCATGGTGGAGGCTGATCAAATCACCTGTTGCTCATGGTGGTGGCTGATCAAATCACCTGCTGCTCATGGTGGTGGCTGATCAAATCACCTGCTGCTCATGGTGGTGGCTGATCAAATCACCTGTTGCTCATGGTGGAGGCTGATCAAATCACCTGTTGCTCATGGTGGTGGCTGATCAAATCACCTGCTGCTCATGGTGGTGGCTGATCAAATCACCTGTTGCTCATGGTGGTGGCTGATCAAATCACCTGTTGCTCATGGTGGAGGCTGATCAAATCACCTGTTGCTCATGGTGGTGGCTGATCAAATCACCTGCTGCTCATGGTGGTGGCTGATCAAATCACCTGCTGCTCATGGTGGAGGCTGATCAAATCACCTGCTGCTCATGGTGGTGGCTGATCAAATCACCTGCTGCTCATGGTGGAGGCTGATCAAATCACCTGCTGCTCATGGTGGAGGCTGATCAAATCACCTGCTGCTCATGGTGGAGGCTGATCAAATCACCTGCTGCTCATGGTGGTGGCTGATCAAATCACCTGCTGCTCATGGTGGAGGCTGATCAAATCACCTGCTGCTCATGGTGGTGGCTGATCAAATCACCTGCTGCTCATGGTGGAGGCTGATCAAATCACCTGCTGCTCATGGTGGAGGCTGATCAAATCACCTGCTGCTCATGGTGGAGGCTGATCAAATCACCTGCTGCTCATGGTGGAGGCTGATCAAATCACCTGCTGCTCATGGTGGAGGCTGATCAAATCACCTGCTGCTCATGGTGGTGGCTGATCAAATCACCTGCTGCTCATGGTGGAGGCTGATCAAATCACCTGCTGCTCATGGTGGAGGCTGATCAAATCACCTGCTGCTCATGGTGGAGGCTGATCAAATCACCTGCTGCTCATGGTGGAGGCTGATCAAATCACCTGCTGCTCATGGTGGAGGCTGATCAAATCACCTGCTGCTCATGGTGGAGGCTGATCAAATCACCTGCTGCTCATGGTGGTGGCTGATCAAATCACCTGCTGCTCATGGTGGTGGCTGATCAAATCACCTGCTGCTCATGGTGGAGGCTGATCAAATCACCTGCTGCTCATGGTGGTGGCTGATCAAATCACCTGCTGCTCATGGTGGCGGCTGATCAAATCACCTGCTGCTCATGGTGGAGGCTGATCAAATCACCTGCTGCTCATGGTGGAGGCTGATCAAATCACCTGCTGCTCATGGTGGTGGCTGATCAAATCACCTGCTGCTCATGGTGGAGGCTGATCAAATCACCTGCTGCTCATGGTGGAGGCTGATCAAATCACCTGCTGCTCATGGTGGAGGCTGATCAAATCACCTGCTGCTCATGGTGGAGGCTGATCAAATCACCTGCTGCTCATGGTGGCGGCTGATCAAATCACCTGCTGCTCATGGTGGCGGCTGATCAAATCACCTGCTGCTCATGGTGGCGGCTGATCAAATCACCTGCTGCTCATGGTGGTGGCTGATCAAATCACCTGCTGCTCATGGTGGAGGCTGATCAAATCACCTGCTGCTCATGGTGGTGGCTGATCAAATCACCTGCTGCTCATGGTGGAGGCTGATCAAATCACCTGCTGCTCATGGTGGAGGCTGATCAAATCACCTGCTGCTCATGGTGGAGGCTGATCAAATCACCTGCTGCTCATGGTGGAGGCTGATCAAATCACCTGCTGCTCATGGTGGAGGCTGATCAAATCACCTGCTGCTCATGGTGGAGGCTGATCAAATCACCTGCTGCTCATGGTGGTGGCTGATCAAATCACCTGCTGCTCATGGTGGAGGCTGATCAAATCACCTGCTGCTCATGGTGGTGGCTGATCAAATCACCTGCTGCTCATGGTGGAGGCTGATCAAATCACCTGCTGCTCATGGTGGTGGCTGATCAAATCACCTGCTGCTCATGGTGGAGGCTGATCAAATCACCTGCTGCTCATGGTGGAGGCTGATCAAATCACCTGCTGCTCATGGTGGTGGCTGATCAAATCACCTGCTGCTCATGGTGGAGGCTGATCAAATCACCTGCTGCTCATGGTGGAGGCTGATCAAATCACCTGCTGCTCATGGTGGAGGCTGATCAAATCACCTGCTGCTCATGGTGGAGGCTGATCAAATCACCTGCTGCTCATGGTGGAGGCTGATCAAATCACCTGCTGCTCATGGTGGAGGCTGATCAAATCACCTGCTGCTCATGGTGGAGGCTGATCAAATCACCTGCTGCTCATGGTGGAGGCTGATCAAATCACCTGCTGCTCATGGTGGAGGCTGATCAAATCACCTGCTGCTCATGGTGGAGGCTGATCAAATCACCTGCTGCTCATGGTGGTGGCTGATCAAATCACCTGCTGCTCATGGTGGAGGCTGATCAAATCACCTGCTGCTCATGGTGGGGCTGATCAAATCACCTGCTGCTCATGGTGGAGGCTGATCAAATCACCTGCTGCTCATGGTGGTGGCTGATCAAATCACCTGCTGCTCATGGTGGTGGCTGATCAAATCACCTGCTGCTCATGGTGGAGGCTGATCAAATCACCTGCTGCTCATGGTGGCGGCTGATCAAATCACCTGCTGCTCATGGTGGAGGCTGATCAAATCACCTGCTGCTCATGGTGGAGGCTGATCAAATCACCTGCTGCTCATGGTGGTGGCTGATCAAATCACCTGCTGCTCATGGTGGTGGCTGATCAAATCACCTGCTGCTCATGGTGGAGGCTGATCAAATCACCTGCTGCTCATGGTGGAGGCTGATCAAATCACCTGCTGCTCATGGTGGAGGCTGATCAAATCACCTGCTGCTCATGGTGGTGGCTGATCAAATCACCTGCTGCTCATGGTGGCGGCTGATCAAATCACCTGCTGCTCATGGTGGAGGCTGATCAAATCACCTGCTGCTCATGGTGGAGGCTGATCAAATCACCTGCTGCTCATGGTGGTGGCTGATCAAATCACCTGCTGCTCATGGTGGTGGCTGATCAAATCACCTGCTGCTCATGGTGGTGGCTGATCAAATCACCTGCTGCTCATGGTGGTGGCTGATCAAATCACCTGCTGCTCATGGTGGTGGCTGATCAAATCACCTGCTGCTCATGGTGGCGGCTGATCAAATCACCTGCTGCTCATGGTGGCGGCTGATCAAATCACCTGCTGCTCATGGTGGCGGCTGATCAAATCACCTGCTGCTCATGGTGGTGGCTGATCAAATCACCTGCTGCTCATGGTGGCGGCTGATCAAATCACCTGCTGCTCATGGTGGTGGCTGATCAAATCACCTGCTGCTCATGGTGGCGGCTGATCAAATCACCTGCTGCTCATGGTGGAGGCTGATCAAATCACCTGCTGCTCATGGTGGCTGATCAAATCACCTGCTGCTCATGGTGGTGGCTGATCAAATCACCTGCTGCTCATGGTGGTGGCTGATCAAATCACCTGCTGCTCATGGTGGTGGCTGATCAAATCACCTGCTGCTCATGGTGGTGGCTGATCAAATCACCTGCTGCTCATGGTGGTGGCTGATCAAATCACCTGCTGCTCATGGTGGTGGCTGATCAAATCACCTGCTGCTCATGGTGGTGGCTGATCAAATCACCTGCTGCTCATGGTGGTGGCTGATCAAATCACCTGCTGCTCATGGTGGTGGCTGATCAAATCACCTGCTGCTCATGGTGGTGGCTGATCAAATCACCTGCTGCTCATGGTGGTGGCTGATCAAATCACCTGCTGCTCATGGTGGAGGCTGATCAAATCACCTGCTGCTCATGGTGGCGGCTGATCAAATCACCTGCTGCTCATGGTGGTGGCTGATCAAATCACCTGCTGCTCATGGTGGAGGCTGATCAAATCACCTGCTGCTCATGGTGGTGTCTGATCAATAGATTCTATTATCCATGTGACGTGAAACACCACGAGGCCATTCAAACACGAGGAGATCAGTTTCCTCTTGTTTCGAGCTCTGTGGACTTTCTTTAGTTATTTTCCTTCAAACAATGATCTCCTACTGCCTACTATGCAAAAACTCAGGACAGTATTACACTTTTATTATTTCATTTTATGCTTATGTTCATTGGGTGTTTGGTGTTTCAGTGTTGGTGTAAATTTTCATACTTTTATACTATTATGAAAAAACTCAGGACAGTGTTACACTTTTTTTACTATTTTATGCTTATGTTTATTAAATGTTTTAGTGTTTAGTGTTTAGATGGTTACTGTTGCACCGAGGGACTGAGAGAAACGCAATTTCGGTCCTGTGTATGTCCTGTACATATTGCAGTTCTGATAATAAAGTTGACTTTGACTTTGACTGCTTCGTTAGAAAAACTTTGAGAACGATTAAAGCCTTTGTATCTGTTGTCATGACAACGCTCGCAGGCCTCAAACGACAAATGAGACGTTTCGAGTTGAAGTGAGGAACTGGAGACGCTCTGTTATCTCGTTTGTGGATCTGAACGTTGTTTTCATCAACACCAGGCGTCTGAGGTTTAAACACGCTGAGGGAAAACCACGACAGAAAACCTGTTTTACTCCTTAAATGTCGAGCGGGGCCACAGTTTGCTTTGGCGTGTTTGGATTAGGATTAGGGTTAAGTCAGCGTTTCTTAAACAACCTCCTGCAGACATAACGGAGGCCCGCTCAGGACTCTCCAGAACTCGAATCAATAAAGGTCCGAGGCGGCTGCTGACACACGACCAGGCGACTCGTTGAGAAAACTTTCCCTCTTCAGCTCCATCTTTCTCTTCGGTAACTTTAAACAGGATTACAGCTGATGGATGCCGAAGTTTAGCTGCTCTGCTTCATGTTGTCCATGTTTCTCCACAAGCTTCTCAGAGCTTC
Organism: Garcialebias charrua; assembly: GCA_038048925.1. Taxonomy (NCBI): domain Eukaryota; kingdom Metazoa; phylum Chordata; class Actinopteri; order Cyprinodontiformes; family Rivulidae; genus Garcialebias; species Garcialebias charrua. The sequence goes on along the minus strand of JBBPBX010047354.1, from coordinate 6,799 downwards.
AAGCTGTGGACGTTTCTCTTTCCGTGTTGAAAGTGGCATGTTTCATCTGCATCCTCTGGGACGAGAATAACCTCTGGAAAGTGTTTTTTCAGTCTTTATTGGGGGTAATAAACAAAAAATGAGCAGGTTTACAGGAAACCGCGGTAGTTTCCATGTCAGCCGGGTTGCCAGATAAGAAATGATGAAATAAAGTACTTTGGTTTTGACCTTAACTGTCAGATGTGCTGAGTAAAGATATTCTAAGATAAGGTGTCTGTTGTGTTGAACATGCATGTGCACAGAAAAGGAGGGGGTAAATAAGATATTTTAAATTTATCTGGCAACCCTCATCGTGCATGCAGCGTCTACATGAGAGTTAGTCCAAACTGGTGAAGACTCCAACGTCTCTTTTTAACAGGATTTTATTAGTTTTGCTCCTACAAGCTGAAAAAGCCTGAACAGCACAAAAACACTCTGCTCTCTGACATTCATTGTAACTGTTGTGATTTATTATGACTTTTATATTTTTAAAACTGTTGTTATTTATTATAACTGTTGTTATTTATTATAGCTGTTTTTATATTATTATAACTGTTGTTAGTTTTTAAACGTTTTTATATTATATAACTGTTACTATTTATTACAACATTATTTATTATAACTGTTACTATTTTTATAACTGTTGTTATTTATTATAACTGTTGTTATTTATTATAACTATTCTTTTTATTATAACTGTTGTTATATTTATTATAACTGTTGTTATTTATTACAACTGTTTGCTATTTATTATAACTGTTGTTATATAATAATAATAATAATGATGAATTTAATTTATAACACACTTTTCATTAACAAAAATCTCAAAGTGCTACAAAGTGCAACTAAAATCAAAGATCAAATGAAAACAAGTGATAAAATCAAGTAAAATCAATGATAAAACAACAAAAATCAATAATAAAATCAATTAAAAATAATGATAATATCAACTAAGATCAAAGATAAAATCATGTGGAGGCAGAGTAGGCTCGCTTAAAAAGAAAAGTCTTTAAGCCTTGTTTAAAGTCAACCAGTGACTGTGGAGCTCTCAGGTAGTCAGGGAGGGAGTTCCATAGGCGGGGGGCAGCCACACAGAATGCCCGGTCTCCCATGGTCCTTAATTTGGTTCGTGGAATGTGAAGTAGATTACTGTTCTGTGATCGTAGAGACCGGGTGGATGAATATGGTGCAAGAATGTCCTTTAGATAGTCAGGTGAAGTTCCGTGTAAGCATTGATGTGTAATGAGAGCAGTTTTGTACTGAATTCTGTAGGTGACAGGAAGCCAATGAAGGTTATGGAGAATGGGCGTAATATGTTCAAATTTACGAACTCTCAACAAGATCCTTGCTGCACTGTTTTGAATATATTGAAGCTTCTGAAGGTATTTACCAGGGATTCCAATAAACAGGGAGTTGCAGTAGTCGAGCCTGGAGGAGACAAAGGCATGGACGAGCTTCTCAGTATCAGAAAAAGTTAGAGATGGGCGAAGTCTGGAGATGTTTCCAACACGGAAGAAGCAGGTTTTAAACAGAAGCTTAATGTTATTTTTATTATAACTGTTGTTCTTTATTATAATTGTTAATATTTTTGTAACTGTTGTTATTTGTTATAACTGTTGTTATATTTATTATAACTGTTTTTTAATAGCTGTTGTTATATTTGTTATAACTTTTGTTATTTATTATAAATGTTGTTATATTTATTATAACTGTTGTTATATTTATTAAAACTGTTGTTATATTTATCATTACTGTTGTTATCTATTATAACTGTTGTTATTTATTATAACTGTTGTTATATTTACTATAACTGTTGTTATTTATTAAAACTGTTGTTATGTTTATTATAACTGTTATTTATTATAATGTTGTTATTTATCATAACTGTTGTTATTTATTATAACTGTTGTTATTTATTATAACTGTTGTTATTTATTATAACTGTTGTTATTTATTATAACTGTTGTTATTTATTATAACTGTTGTTATTTATTATAACTGTTGTTATTTATTATAACTGTTGTTATTTATTATAACTGTTGTTATTTATTATAACTGTTGTTATTTATTATAACTGTTGTTATTTATTATAACTGTTGTTATTTATTATAACTGTTGTTATTTATTATAACTGTTGTTATTTATTATAACTGTTGTTATTTATTATAACTGTTGTTATTTATTATAACTGTTGTTATTTATTATAACTGTTGTTATTTATTATAACTGTTGTTATTTATTATAACTGTTGTTATTTATTATAACTGTTGTTATTTATTATAACTGTTGTTATTTATTATAACTGTTGTTATATTTGTTATAACTTTTGTTATTTATTATAAATGTTGTTATATTTATTATAACTGTTGTTATATTTATTATAACTGTTGTTATATTTATCATTACTGTTGTTATCTATTATAACTGTTGTTATTTATTATAACTGTTGTTATATTTACTATAACTGTTGTTATTTATTATAACTGTTGTTATTTATTATAACTGTTATTTATTATAACTGTTGTTATTTATTATAACTGTTGTTATTTATTATAACTGTTGTTATTTATTATAACTGTTGTTATTTATTATAACTGTTGTTATTTATTATAACTGTTGTTATTTATTATAACTGTTGTTATTTATTATAACTGTTGTTATTTATTATAACTGTTGTTATTTATTATAACTGTTGTTATTTATTATAACTGTTGTTATTTATTATAACTGTTGTTATTTATTATAACTGTTGTTATTTATTATAACTGTTGTTATTTATTATAACTGTTGTTATTTATTATAACTGTTGTTATTTATTATAACTGTTGTTATTTATTATAACTGTTGCTATTTATTATAACTGTTGTTATTTATTAAAACTGTTGTTATTTATTATAACTGTTAGAGCAGAAACACTTTGGATTGCAGTCACCTGAACTTTGCATGTGAGACTTCAAACTTGGAGCTTTTTTTTTTAAACTTTATTTAAAATCCCACAGAGATCACAGATCTTTTGCAAGGGAGGCCTGGACCTGACTGCAGCCTAACACACCTCCGTGAGGGGCTCCCCTGAAAATCTCCACTCTGAGACCTGGATTCAGAAACCTTCGGTTTCAGATCAAAGTTCATTCTCAACAATCCAGGTAAAAAAAATCCAACAAAGAGGAGCCAGGTCCTCTGGACAGTTTCTCGTTGTCAAAACCTTTTGTCTTTCATCAAGTCCAGTAAACTGGTTGACCCACGATGTGAAGGTGCAGTGTGTTGTGGCTCCTCACACTCAAAGAGTCTTTTGGATGAAAGACGAAACGTTTGAACAGGAAGAAACCGTCCAGAGGACCTGACTCCACGTTGTTGGCTTCAGCTTCAGAAAGAACGAGGCCAGTTGTCGTGTAACAGCCGAACCTCAGCAGAAAAGCTGCAGTTTCACTCAAATGATGGCTGAACCTGAGAACTCCAGTTTGCTTCTGGAAGATCAGACACCCAACCCCCCCACCCCCCAGACCGAGGTGGAGATGGGGTGTGTTGTTTTACAGCGATCTGTCTTGTACGTCTCAAGCCAAATCCTATTTTTACGGCTTGCTTATACATTCCTGCTCCGAGCGGTTTACATACCGAGGCCGAGGAGCCGTCCTAAATCAGCTGGCAGCTCCGTGCAGCTGGGTCCAGGTGGAAACCCTGTCATCGGCCGCTCCGCCGGCGATTAATGAACCCCAAATTGAGATAATAACCTCTGGGCGTGAAAGTCCCGGCCCCCGGGCCCACGGATTACATCACTCCAACGGAAATTTGATTTCAGCTCGTGTCACTCCCGGTGAAGGGTTTTGGCTTCAGCAGGTCTTCGCCCACCTTGTTTTGGTTTCTGGCGGGTTTATTTACTGAGCGGTTCCTGCCCGTTCATGGAGCTGCTGGGGGGTTTGCTCTGCCTCCTTTGGCGCCGCGCAACCGAAGCAGAGCACTGCAGGACCTCTAACGAGCAGATACCAGCTGCACACAACCGTTTTTTTTTTTTTTTTACAGTTTTATTAATGTCAGCAGCTCATAAACGTTCAGCCACTGTCTCACCCAAAACAAGCCAAAGTTATGCTGTGGGACCCAAATCAGGTCGAAGGATGTTTGACTTTGAGATGATGCCGAGGTCACAGGTTTGTTCACGAGCGATTATTAAGGTCTGCATGTGTTTCTCTGCCTGTTAGTAAAATATCTCACAAACCACTGGGTGGATTTTCATGGAACGGTCAGGAAGTACTCACTGGGTTCAAGATGGCCGCCACAGTGTCAGTCAGTTTTACAGATATTTGATGTTGTAGTAGCTGAGAGTCATCCCTGATCTGAGGCTAACAAGCTGCATGAGCTCGTTGGTTAAAATCGACGTGATGATAAGAAAAACTAAACGTTCCGAAATGAAGTTATGGAAACTAGATTCATGACTGATCCGGATGATCAGACTCCTCTGTCCCTTTTCCTGATCAGCTTTGTTGGAAAGCATTCTCTGACTGTCCCCGGTTGGACGGTCCTCAGCTGGACACATTCTCTTGTCCCAAAACTAAAATCTCTGTCCAACATTAATTCTGCAACGACTGACAAATTAAAGTCTGTACAAAAGTAGCAGCGTGAGCACTGAACGACTGCTGAGATGAGCCGATCAGCTGAAACTGGGCTCTTGAAGCTAAATTTACAGAACACTAGCTAAAGGCCTAAAAAAGAAGCAAAGTAACAGCTAAATGTAGCAGATGACTACCGTATTTTCCGGTGTAGGTTGCACCTTTTTATGTTTTTTTTTTTCAAGGCCTGCGACCTATACACATGTGCTTATCACTTTCGGCGAAACAAATGTTTAAATCCAGCTAATTTCACAATTACGTTCATTTATTAGGGAAAAGTTCAGCTCAGACACTATTTGCTATAATTTTTATCAAACAAATAATTGTTTTTAAGTGTTCTTCTTTATAAAAGCCTTTCTGTGCACTCCTGTGGCAGACATTTGCAGCAGAGCTAAACGTAGGTGCGACCTATACACCAGAAAATACGGTACATAAAAGCTAAAGGTAGCAGAATGTTTGCTAAATGTTGCTAAAGCTATCTGAAAATTAAAGGTCTAGCAAAATGCTAGCTAAAATTATCAAAAGGGTATTTAAAGGCTTTAAGTAGCAACATGCTAGCTAAAACATAAAAGTAGCAAAGGCTAGCTAAAATTAGCAATAGGCTGGCTTGAAGCTAAAAGTTTTAAAAGGCTAGCTAAAGATTAAAGTTCAGAACAGTAGCTAAAAGATATAGCCAAAGACTAGCTAAAAATAGCAGAACGGTAGCTAAAAGTATCAACAAAAGATGTAGTCGTAGAGGTCAAAGAAATAAAGGTGGGACAAATAGGTAATTAAAACACAAGTTATTTCATGCTGTAATTCCCTCTGACTACAAAAAGAAAAAAGTTCTTGTTATATGCAGCTAAAGATTAGCTAAAAGTAGACATAGGCTGTTAAAGGCTAAAAGTATCAAAATGCTAGCTGAAAGTTAAAGTACATTATCAGAATAGTAACTGAAGTTAAACATATAGCAAAAGTTTGCTAAAAGTAGCAGAACAGTAGCTACAAGTTAAAAGTAGTAAAGGCTAGCTAAAATTAGCAATAGGCTGGCTAGAAGCTAAATGTTTCAAAAGGCTAGCTAAAGACTAAAGTTGCAGAACAATAGCCATAAGACAAAAGTAGGGCCTATATCCAAAAGCTAGCTAAAAGTAGCAGGACAGTAGCTAAAAGTATCAAAAGGCTACCAAAAAGCAAACAATAGGAAGAATGGTAGCTAATAGCTTAAATTATCAAAAAGTTTCAAGGGTTAACTAGAGGCTAAATGCAGCAAAATGTTAACAAAAAAAAACTAAAACAAAACTATGTAGAAAAGGACTAGCTAAAAGTAGAAATAGGCTATTAAATGCTAAAAGTGTCAAAAAGCTGAACGTTAAAGTGTCAGAACAGTACCGGTAACTGAAAGCTAAACTATAGCAAAAGACTAGCTAAAAGTAGCAGAATGGAAGTTAAAAGCTTAAATTATCAAAATGCTAGCTAAAAGTAGCAAAAGACAATAAAAATCGAAGCTGAAGTCGTTTTCAGTGTTTTTAAGACTTTAAACAGATTTCAAAGGGTTTCTGTGAGGATAATGTTTGTAAAGAAAGTTATAAAACATAAAAGTCATAGGAACAATCCATTTCTTAAATGAGCTGAACATTTTGATAAATGGCTAAAACGATATGAGCACTGACAGTAAAACTCGTGGAAATAAAATGAAACGCTCAGCGTTTAGGCTCGAAGTGAAAACCAGCCAACAGCTGAGATGTTCCCATCTCCCTTATCTTGTCCACCACGGCAACAACATCCAACTTCCTTTATTTATTAGTAAAATAATCTTGTTAGGGCAGAATTAAAGAGCAGCGATAAAGTATCTGCCCCTCCGTGGCTCGGGGGTTCCCAGGGTTGGGGGTTCCAGTCTGTGCATGAAGGAGCTGTTATTACCATGTTCTGACAGAAGAATGAAAGAAGGCCGTCCTTCATGTCAGCGACAGAGACTAAAATATTCCTTGAAATAAACGGACAGACTTATGGCTCTCCCTGTGCCAAACCAGAAAAGCCATAAATAAGAAAAACGTTGTGGATGAAGAGTTCAGCTCAGAGTTTCAGTCCAGCCGCAGAGCCGTACGCCCAGATGTGTGACTGCTGGAGCACCGTCTGTCTCCGGTTTCACTCGTTAACAGCACAGATTGAAGACGTGTGTGATGCACGCTGGACGAACGCTG
>JBBPBX010047352.1:6386-16697 GCA_038048925.1 Garcialebias charrua | reverse complement strand
CTGTCTGTCTCTGTCTGTCTGTCTGTCTGTCTGTCTGTCTGTCTGTCTGTCTGTCTGTCTGTCTGTCTGTCTGTCTGTCTGTCTGTCTGTCTGTCTGTCTGTCTGTCTGTCTGTCTGTCTGTCTGTCTGTCTGTCTGTCTGTCTGTCTGTCTGTCTGTCTGTCTGTCTGTCTGTCTGTCTGTCTGTCTGTCTGTCTGTCTGTCTGTCTGTCTGTCTGTCTGTCTGTCTGTCTGTCTGTCTGTCTGTCTGTCTGTCTGTCTGTCTGTCTGTCTGTCTGTCTGTCTGTCTGTCTGTCTGTCTGTCTGTCTGTCTGTCTGTCTGTCTGTCTGTCTGTCTGTCTGTCTGTCTGTCTGTCTGTCTGTCTGTCTGTCTGTCTGTCTGTCTGTCTGTCTGTCTGTCTGTCTGTCTGTCTGTCTGTCTGTCTGTCTGTCTGTCTGTCTGTCTGTCTGTCTGTCTGTCTGTCTGTCTGTCTGTCTGTCTGTCTGTCTGTCTGTCTGTCTGTCTGTCTGTCTGTCTGTCTGTCTGTCTGTCTGTCTGTCTGTCTGTCTGTCTGTCTGTCTGTCTGTCTGTCTGTCTGTCTGTCTGTCTGTCTGTCTGTCTGTCTGTCTGTCTGTCTGTCTGTCTGTCTGTCTGTCTGTCTGTCTGTCTGTCTGTCTGTCTGTCTGTCTGTCTGTCTGTCTGTCTGTCTGTCTGTCTGTCTGTCTGTCTGTCTGTCTGTCTGTCTGTCTGTCTGTCTGTCTGTCTGTCTGTCTGTCTGTCTGTCTGTCTGTCTGTCTGTCTGTCTGTCTGTCTGTCTGTCTGTCTGTCTGTCTGTCTGTCTCTCTGTCTGTCTCTCCATCTGTCTGTCTCTCTGTCTGTCTCTCCATCTGTCTCTCCATCTGTCTGTCTGCCTGTCTCTCCATCTGTCTGTCTCTCTGTCTGTCTGTCTCTCCATCTGTCTCTCCATCTGTCTGTCTCTCTGTCTGTCTCTCCATCTGTCTGTCTCTCTGTCTGTCTCTCCATCTGTCTGTCTCTCTGTCTGCCTGTCTCTCCATCTGTCTGTCTCTCTGTCTGTCTCTCCATCTGTCTCTCCATCTGTCTGTCTGCCTGTCTCTCCTTCTGTCTGTCTCTCTGTCTGTCTCTCCATCTGTCTCTCCATCTGTCTCTCCATCTGTATGTCTCTCTGTCTGTCTGTCTCTCTGTCTGTCTCTTCATCTGTCTCTCTGTCTCTCTGTCTGTCTGTCTCTCCATCTGTCTGTCTCTCTGTCTGTCTCTCCATCTGTCTGTCTGTCTGTCTGTCTGTCTGTCTCTCCATCTGTCTGTCTGTCTGTCTGTCTGTCTGTCTGTCTGTCTGTCTGTCTGTCTGTCTGTCTGTCTGTCTGTCTGTCTCTCCATCTGTCTGTCTCTCCATCTGTCTGTCTCTCCATCTGTCTCTCCATCTGTCTGTCTGCCTGTCTCTCCTTCTGTCTGTCTCTCTGTCTGTTTCTCCATCTGTCTCTCCATCTGTCTCTCCATCTGTCTGTCTGCCTGTCTCTCCATCTGTATGTCTCTCTGTCTGTCTGTCTCTCTGTCTGTCTCTTCATCTGTCTCTCTGTCTCTCTGTCTGTCTGTCTCTCCATCTGTCTGTCTCTCTGTCTGTCTCTCCATCTGTCTGTCTGTCTGTCTGTCTGTCTGTCTGTCTGTCTGTCTGTCTGTCTGTCTGTCTGTCTGTCTGTCTGTCTGTCTGTCTGTCTGTCTGTCTGTCTGTCTGTCTGTCTGTCTGTCTGTCTGTCTGTCTGTCTGTCTGTCTGTCTGTCTGTCTGTCTGTCTGTCTGTCTGTCTCTCTGTCTGTCTGTCTGTCTGTCTGTCTGTCTGTCTGTCTGTCTGTCTGTCTGTCTGTCTGTCTGTCTGTCTGTCTGTCTCTCCATCTGTCTGTCTGTCTGTCTGTCTCTCCATCTGTCTGTCTCTCCATCTGTCTGTCTCTCCATCTGTCTGTCTTGTCCTTCTTAATAAAACGTTGTCTCAGTTCCTGGTTCTTCAGAACCACAGGTCCGCGGGCCTCACCTCCAGTTCTCCATCAGTTGTTCAGTCAAACTGCTTCGTACTCACGTGAACTTCTTCTTCTGCTTCAGGTTCAGGTTGTTTTGCTCCTCTTCCTCTTTGACTCTGTCCTTGTCTTCGCTCACGTTCGGCCCCTGAGGCCAGCGCAGCAGCTGCTGCCACTGCTTCCTCCTGACACTGTGGCCCGCTTCATCCATCCTCCAGTGCTTCAGGTTGAAATAAGCATGTTTCTTTCTTTGAAACATGTGTTCTCCGCAGTTCAGTTACAAACACTCGACTGACCCAGAACCAGAGCAGGTCTGAGCACTGCCTGGTGATACTGGTCTCCATGGGAGGAAACAACAACAGATGCTCTGGGAATTCTTCCCTTCCTCATGAAAACCAACAAGGTCATTATCTCCAGAGCAGTCAAAATCAATGTCAATGTCAATTTTATTTATATAGCACATAAAAACAACCGAAGTCGACCAAAGTGCTTTACAGTTAAAAAAAAAAAATAAAAACAGAGTAAAATGCATCTAGTGCCACTAAACATAATAAAGCTATCAGTAAATGCAACAACAATAAAATCTGCTCAAAATTTGATCTCACATTCTGCGAGGATCAAATGCCAAGTAAAAGAGATGAGTCTTAAGTGAAGATTTAAAAGTGTCAACAGTCTGAGCGGTCTTTACTTTCTCAGGTAAACTGTTCCACAGTTTTGGAGCAGCAACCGCAAAAGCCCGATCACCTCTGGATTTCATTCTGGATCTGGGGACATCTAAGAGAAACTGGTTGGTAGACCGGAGTGCTCTTACAGGAGTGTAGATATTAATAAGATCACATAAATATGACGGGGCCAGACCTTTTAAGATTTTAAAAACAAGCAATAAAATCTTAAAATCAATTCGATAGCAGACAGGGAGCCAGTGAAGGGAAGCCAGGACAGGGGTTATGTGTTCATATTTTTTAGTTGAAGTTAAAAGACGAGCTGCTGCGTTCTGGACAGATTGTAAACGATGCAAAGATGATTTGTCTAAACCAACATACAGTGAATTACAATAGTCCAAGCGAGAAGTAATAAAAGCGTGAATCACCTTTTCAAGGTCTCTGAAAGAGAGACAAGACTTCACCTTGGCAATGAGTCTTAGCTGGAAGAAACCGGATTTAACTACAGCATTTATCTGTTTGTCTAACTTAAAAGCACTGTCAAAAATAACTCCCAGATTCCTGACATTGGAGTGGCTGTATGAAGCCAAGGGGCCAAGAACATTTAGGGTGTTACATTTGCCAAAGCTGATGGCTTCCGTTTTATTTTCATTTAGATTTAGAAAATTAAGTTTTAACCAGATTTTAATGTCATTCAGACAGTCCAGGAGTGGATCCAGTGGAGTGACCCTGTCTGACTCAATTGGAAGATATAACTGTGTATCATCAGCAAAGCAGTGAAAAGGAACGTTGTGTTTTCTAAAAATGGACCCCAAAATCACGCGTACCAGTCAATAAACACTCAGAATGATGGACCCGTTTAAACAAAAACTGTAAAATAACATTTTAGTGCTTCTAGAGTCCTAACTGGGTCTAAAGGAAATTTTTTAATACATGGAATTAAAATGTTATTCATAAGCATACAGTATTTGTGTTATGACAAGGGCAAACTAAGCATGTTTGTTTAAAATAAATACTTGCAAGGTCAGATTTTCAGGACAAATTACACGAATACAGGTAGTCCCCGACTTACGAGCGCTCTAACTTACGAGGATCCGGACTTACGAGCTGGCCAATTTTGGGAAAAAAACGCAAAAAATACTGAGTTTTTCTGTGTTTTTTCACCACAGTTCGTTAGCTAAACATGTGGACACACGTTTCCGATCATTTTTATGCACTCATAAGCAGTTTTTCGATGAAAAACGAGTGTTTGTAGTCGCGCTAGCGAAACCGTTCCAACTTACGAGCGAAAATTCCGGACTTACGAGACACGTGGCGGCCGTTCCAAGTTACGAATTTTCGCTTTACGAGCGCCTCGGAGGAACGGAACTCGCTCGTAAGTCGGGGACTACCTGTATACAGGAAGTACACACAAATATACAGGAAGTACACACAGATATACAGGAAGTACACACAAATATACAGGAAGTACACACAGATATACAGGAAGTACACACAAATATACAGGAAGTACACACAGGAAGTACACACAGATATACATGAAGTACACACATATACAGGAAGTACACACAAATATACAGGAAGTACACACAGATATACATGAAGTACACACAAATATACAGGAAGTACACAGAGATATACAGGAAGTACACACAGATATACAGGAAGTACACACAGATATACAGGAAGTGCACACAAATATACAGGAAGTACACACAGGAAGTACACAGAGATATACATGAAGTACACACATATGCAGGAAGTACACACAAATATACAGGAAGTACACACAGATATACATGAAGTACACACATATACACGAAGTACACACAAATATACAGGAAGTACACACAAATATACAGGATAGGAAGAACACACAGATATACAGGAAGTACATACATATATACAGGAAGTACACACAGATATACATGAAGTACACACAAATATACAGGAAGTACACACAGATATACAGGAAGTACACACAGATATACAGGAAGTACACACAGATATACAGGAAGTACACACAAATATACAGGAAGTACACACAGGAAGTACACACAGATATACATGAAGTACACATATACAGGAAGTACACACAAATATACAGGAAGTACACACAGATATACATGAAGTACACACATATACACGAAGTACACACAAATATACAGGAAGTACACACAAATATACAGGATAGGAAGAACACACAGATATACAGGAAGTACATACATATATACAGGAAGTACACACAAATATACAGGAAGTAAACACAGATATACATGAAGTACACACGTATACAGGAAGTACACACAAATATACAGGACAGAAGAACACACAGATATACAGGAAGTACATACAGATATACAGGAAGTACACACAAATATACAGGAAGTACACACAGATATACAGGAAGTACACACAGATATACAGGAAGTACACACAGATATACAGGAAGTACACACAGATATACAGGAAGTACACACAGATATACAGGAAGTACACACATATATACAGGAAGTACACACATATATACAGGAAGTACACACAGATATACAGGAAGTACACACAGATATACAGGAAGTACACACATATATACAGGAAGTACACACATATATACAGGAAGTACACACAGATATACAGGAAGTACACACATATATACAGGAAGTACACACATATACAGGAAGTACACACATATACAGGAAGTACACACATATATACAGGAAGTACACACAGATATACAGGAAGTACACACATATATACAGGAAGTACACACATATATACAGGAAGTACACACAGATATACAGGAAGTACACACAGATATACAGGAAGTACACACATATATACAGGAAGTACACACAGATATACAGGAAGTACACACATATATACAGGAAGTACACACATATATACAGGAAGTACACACAGATATACAGGAAGTACACACATATATACAGGAAGTACACACATATATACAGGAAGTACACACAGATATACAGGAAGTACACACATATATACAGGAAGTACACACATATATACAGGAAGTACACACAGATATACAGGAAGTACACACATATATACAGGAAGTACACACATATATACAGGAAGTACACACATATATACAGGAAGTACACACAGATATACAGGAAGTACACACAGATATACAGGAAGTACACACAGATACAGGAAGTACACACATATATACAGGAAGTACACACAGATATACAGGAAGTACACACATATATACAGGAAGTACACACAGATATACAGGAAGTACACACAGATATACAGGAAGTACACACAGATATACAGGAAGTACACACAGATATACAGGAAGTACACACAGATATACAGGAAGTACACACATATATACAGGAAGTACACACATATATACAGGAAGTACACACAGATATACAGGAAGTACACACAGATATACAGGAAGTACACATATACAGATACAGGAAGTACACACATATATACAGGAAGTACACACAGATATACAGGAAGTACACACAGATATACAGGAAGTACACACAGATATACAGGAAGTATACACAGATATACAGGAAGTACACACAGATATGCAGGAAGTACATGCATGAATACCAGTCAGGAGAATCTGCCACGAGCTGTGTGTGCAGCTTGTTTTTATACTCTTATCAGTTCAGCCGAACTCACAGACTTGGAGGCGTCCTTGAAGTTTTTCATTCGTTCAACCTTTATTTATACAGGCTTGCCTCATTGAGTGACGAGGACTCATTTACAAGAGGGACCTGTTCCAGACAGAACATATAAAGTACAGACAACAAAACAGTAAGCAATTACAATAAGATACAGTAAAACAAATGCAGTTAAAATAAGTGTACAAAACAATAAAACAGGGTGAAGTGACAGCTGCATGCTGCAGCCTCACTCAGCTCCTCATCAAGATTTCCATAATAACTCAAATATATGGCTCATGGGCAGAGTTAATATTCTCAGCCATAATAGTTAAAAATTCCATAAACTTTGACCAAAAATTCCCTAACACTATACGTGGGGGAGTGGTGGCGCAGAGGTTAGAGAAGGTGGGCCTGTGGTTGGAAGATCACTGGTTCAAGCCCCGGTACCAACAACATCAAAATGTGGGCAGGAAAAGGTGAAACACCCTCACCTGCCTCCACCCTCATTCGCCCCACTCTGGGCCCCTGAGCAAGGCCCTCAACCCCCACCATCTGCTCCCTAAAACAGGTCTCTCTTGAAGATGAGTTCTCGTGGCTCAATGAGACTACCTGGATAAATAAAGGGTAAATGAAAAAAAAAAAACTTAATAGTCATAATTTTGATGTTCAAAGTCTAAATTAAGACTTTGTAGCTCATAATTAATTAGATTAAATTAAATTCATTTTTTTATATTGCACCAAATAACAACAAAGTTGTCTCAGGGCACTTACAGGAACTTCACATACATAATTATAACTTTTTATCTCATAATTTTCTCTTTGAAAGTTATTATTTTGACATATCATTTGATGTTTTATTTATTTTCATTAGCAGAAACAGGCTTCCATACATTTAGAGGCAAACTAATATATAAACCTCTATAGCGTCAAGGCTGGTGCTCACTCATCGGATATTTATTAGGATAAATTGCTCTTTTCCAAACATCAATTATACAATCATAATACCATTAGCAAACTGTGTGTGAATGTGTAAATAAAACATTGAGGTACGTATTTGTTTTGTTTTTGCCTCTTTTGCATAATGTGCACCTACTTATGACACTTGGGTGTAATTGTTGATGTCAAACTGTCGTGGAAACAGCACATAAATTCTGTTAAAATTAAGTTATTTAAATCTATTGCAGTACTGTATGAACTAAAGGACTTGTTGAATGATAGGGCTCTTTATTTGCTGTATAATTCAATCTTTGTTCCACATTTAATTTATTGTCTTGAGGTTTGGGGAAAAGCTTGTAAAACTATAACAAACTCTATTTTTATTTTACAGAAAAGAGCAGTGAGAATTATTTCTTGAAAGCCTTATCGTCATCCATCAAATATAGTATTTAAACAACATACTGAAGTTTTATGATTTGGTGGACTATGATATTTTGTTAGTAATGTATCGGGCTCATAAGAGCTCATAAGACTATGCTACCCTCAAATGTTCAAATGTGGTTTGTTAAGAGAGAAAGCTACTCTAAAGGGAACTGAAATTTTTGCAAAGCCAAATAGGACTACATGTACAGTAGTTTGAAGGGATGGCTTATTTCAATACAGGGAGTTGAATTGTGGAATGGTTTGGGAAATGATGTTAAAGATATTAACTCTGTGATTAAATTCAAAAAAATTATCACATTTTTTTCATTCAACCTTTATTTAGTCAGGTAAATCTCATTGAGCCTCGTGGACTCATTTACAAAAGCGACCTGCTAACTAAAGAATGATGAACAGCAATGGTAGAATTTCCTTAAACAATAATAGAAAAACAAAAGAGATGAGGAATACAGTACATAATTTTTTTTTTTTTTTTTTTAACAAAGTATCAAAAACTAGCAAAAAATTATAAGGTAGATGTATAAAATCAACATATCTGCATTGGAAATTTCATTGCAAATCTAAACTGTTAACAAAATACTAAAGCTTTTAGTTAAGCATTTAATGTACTAGTTATTTGTTGGTTGTGAAAAGTTACTCTATTGATCTGTTATTTCTGGAAGATTATTGTTTGAATTGATTGCTTGAAATTGTTTTGTTTTTGAAAAAAGGGGCAGACAAAATAAGAATTCTTCTTCTTTCTGCCACCTTTCATTTTATATTCTTTTTTTTCCACAAATTTATGAATTGTTTTTTCTTTATCTTTTATGTTTTAATGTAAAATGAATAAATGTATATATATATATATTTAAAAAAAAATTTTTTATCTCCATACTTTCAAATCTTCCCGCGGCGGCGCTGTGACTCACGAGCCGAGTGGGCGGGGCCAAAGTAAGATGGCTGCGGGAAATGGCAAGAGTGTTTGAGAAATCATCAAATGGGATGTTTATCTGCGGCTAGCAGGATGCACAGCTGGCCCGAAGAAGGAGTGGCTCGTTCGTTAGCTTCTCTGGATCGGTGTGGGGTGTCTCACCAGCTGTCTGCGGGTTATATCTGTGCCAGTCGTCGGGTTTGTTGCTCTGACATTGTGGAAATCAGCAGCTAAGGTGTTAGCAACAAGCTAGCTGTCCGAGGAAACCTGCACCTTCCAACTGCTGACACCCCTGCCCTGGTGATAAACAAACAAGGTACGTGGCTCTGAATCCAGAGCGTTTTTAATTTAAACCGTTTCCCAGCTGGATTATAGGTTGTGTTTAATGCGTTTTGAAGCTAGGTGTTTTGGTCCAGGTCCAACTAGCTTGTCACATCTCACAGTTGTTGCATTGATTTGTGTCTTCTGACAGCTGCTGCAGGGTAAACCCCGACATTTGTTGAAATTATTAGTTAGTTATAAACAATTTAATGGATCTGTAGGACAGACTGACACCTGTAAGTGCCAATATATCGAGCATTTCTCTGATTATTACCTCTGTCCACTGAAGGGATGAGGGTGTCACAGGTACAGTCTCTATTTCATCTCAACTCTCAAGTCTTACTTTCAAACACTTCAGTCAACTTTGTCTCCAAACATCCATCCATTACTTCTTATTTTAATCGTGTTTGTTTGGTGACACTTGGTTTTTGTGGGCATGTAACAGTTTTTAAACACTTATTTAAGCTGTTGGTCAAAGTAAAAAAGAAATATGTGTGTGTGTGTTTATTTTTGACTTGTGTATTTCTGTTTATGGTGAATGAACACATCTGTCTTGCGTACAATTACCGTAAATCAGCTACTTGCACTTTTAACAAATTTAGGATTATTGCTCTCCTCTGTCCTTCCCAAACTAAAGTTTTACAGACTGTAAAAAAAAAAAAAAACTACTAATATAATAAAATATTTGTTAGTAACAGCTAGAGGTGCGAATCTCAGTGTCTGGTGAATCGATTCGATTCCGATTTTTGGTGTCACGATTCGATTCAAAATCGATTTTTCGATTCAGAAACGAATTTTAATTCAGAAACGATTTTTCTATTAAAATGGTCATGGATTTAGTTTCAGTTTTGTAACTGACAAGCTGAAAACAATAAACAACAATGTAAACAAATAGAACATTTATTTAAAACAATAATTTTAGGTTCCTTATTGTATCAAATTTTTTGCATCGTTTGATATTTATACCAAAAATAGGAACAAATAATACAGGAATGCATTAAATTCTGTAACTTAAATAACCAGTATTATGCTGTAACTTAAATAACCAGTATTAGGTTAGCTTAGTTGCCTGGATTTCTCTAAAACAATAAAATTAAAATTAAAAATCTAGGAACAAACTAAATTTGTAACAAAATATTATAACTTTTAGTTAAGTGTTTAATGTTCTAGATATTTGTAGATTGTGAAAAGTTATTCTTTTTGCTCTGTTGCTTATAGACGATTATTGTTTGAATTGATTGTTTGAACTTGTTTTGTTTTTGAAAAAAGGGGCAGATAAAATAAGATTTCTTCTTCTTTCTGCCACCTTTCATTTTATGTATTCTTTCATAAACTATGAGATATGTCAAAAAGGCGTTCAATTCAAGATCAACTGGACTTTAT
>JBBPBX010047351.1:0-11780 GCA_038048925.1 Garcialebias charrua | reverse complement strand
TATTTGGCTTTCAAAATAAAATAATAAAGCAGTACATTTAGCTTGATCTTTAAGAGCTTATTGTTTTTTCACCTTGCAGGTGCCAACTAATCTGTTTGTAACCCTTTATTAAAGAAAAAGTAAACTGACCAAAGTCACTGAATGAACTTAAAATGGGCAAAAAGAAGCAAATAGTAACTCAACCAGTGAAATCAGTCACTGCTTTTGAATTTTGGATCAGCAAAATTATTTTATAAACAAACTCATGAAACGTGTATTCTGATGCATGCTCAATGATCCAGGTAGAAAAGTAAAAAAAAAAAAAAAGTTAAGTCTGGTCCTCTGAACGTGTTCAAAAAACATTAAGCTTGTCTTATGTGACCACAGGGTATGAATATGTGACACATACAGTATTCAGCTCAGGTGTGTCCTGTAATCAGCATCACAGGTGTTTTCAGTCTAATCAGTCAGTCTATTTAAATGTTGACCGGTAGTCACAGGGCTGTTTGGTATGGTGTGTAACACTGAACACAGGAAGCTGAGGACAGACCTGTGTTAAGTAAACTTGTAATCAGTCTTCCTTTATATCAAATCAATTCAGTTTATTTATATAGCGCCATATCACAACAAAGTTGTCTCAGGGCACTTATGGGAACATTCACATAAAAAGGCCAATTAGTAAAGTTCTCTATCTAAGGAATCCAGCAGACATGATGAATCTTGGCTTTGTTGCAGTCTCCCATCCTGAGCAAGCACAGTGGCAACAGTGGAAAGGAAAAACTCCCTTTTAAAAGGAATAAACCTCCAGCAGAACCAGGCTCAGGACAAGCGGCCATCTGCTTTGACTGGCTTGTTTGAGAGGACAGAAAGGAGAGACAAACAAACACAGAATGGTTGGTCCAGATGTACCTGAAAGATAAAAAAACAACAACACATGTTAAGGATATAAAAAATAATTATAATAATAATAATAATGAATTCCATTTATAATGCACTTTTCATTAATAAAAATCTCAAAGTGCTACAAAGTGTAACAAAGCAAAGATCAAAATAAAACAAGTGATAAAATCAAATAAAATCAATAATAATATCGACTAAGATCAAAGATAAAATCATGTGGATGCAGATTAGGCTTGCTTAAAAAATAAATAAAATAAAACAAGTGATAAAATCAAGTAAAATCAATAATGATATCAGGTAAGATCAAAGATAAAATCATGTGGAGGCAGAATAGGCTTGCTTAAAAAGAAAGGTCTTTATGCTGCTTTTAAAGTCAACCAGTGACTGTGGAGCTCTCTTTATGTAATTATAAATACAAAACAAGTTGAGCAGAGTAAGTAAAGACAGTAGCAGAGTGAAAATGTGTGGTCAGTTTGTCCTCTAGTAGTCTAAAGGCCCCGGCAGAGCTCTGCGTAAGACAGTACGCCACACTACGCCGTACGTACGCAGAGGCACAAGCGTAGCCCCGCAGGGCACAAACGTGCAAAGCTCAAATTTTATGACCGCGTACGCGAAGCGCGTTGTTTCACATTAAACTGCCCGGCGCCGGACTGTTTTGTATGTGACACAAATGAATTAAATTCTCCTTCTTCATCGCTGATCAGGACTTTTGTTTTTTTGCCAAAAGTCAAGTAATCGCTTCCTCCTCCGTTAACTCCATGACCGAAATGAATGAATTTGTCACGAGCGAATTAAACTCATGTCCTACCTGGTTGCAGGAGGTTCTAAATATTTCCTGGTGGGCTGTGGGCTGCAGGACCAGCGCTCCCTGTTTTTATTTTTATTTTTTAGAACTTTTTATTAACATATAAAGTTTAGAAACACCGCAGCGGCTGCAGCCGAGCCAGCTCATGCCTTTTTGTTTGTCTCCCACACGACCTGTCAATCAATTCAGTAGGCGTGTCAGCAAATGACCAATCATTGTCCCGTAGGTAAACGCTCTGCGCGCATCTGCTCAAATTATGTCAAGAATTTCGAGCAAAAACGTGAGAACGAAAGCAGAGCTGTGCCAGTGAACGCGTGCGCACAGAACACGCGCGTAGAGCGGCGTACAGGTCGTACGCAGAGCTCTGCCTGGGGGCTTAAAGCAGAAGAACAAGCCAACACTAACTATAGGATTTATGAAAAAGTAAAGTGTTAATCCCAGTCTTCAAACTGGACAATGTGTCAGCCTCATGGACACAAACTGGAAGTTGGTTCCACAAGAGAGGAGCCTGACAACTGAAAGATCTTCCTCCATTCTTCTGCTGGAAACTCTTTTTTTTTTTTTTTCCATTATAGATGGCCTCCCTTCTCACCTTACAGCCATCCTCTCACACGGATATGATTTATTTATTTTTTTAATAGAGAGAAAGGAAAGATAGAAAGTAAGACAACAAAACAACAATTATCCACAAAAAGAGCACAAGGCAAACACACCCAACCTCCGTCCGCAATCCTGCAAAGCGCATGACAGAACACAACAACGAAACACACATTCATAAAGACTAATAATATTCATGACCTTGCAGTAGATTTCCATAAAAAAACATACCCATACCTACAAATATAAATAAAGTATACATACATATACATTCGTATCACCTATCCATCTATATATCTGCAAATGATATCTACATATACAGCCCTGCATCCATTTGTGTGTGGCTGTGAGCATGCATAAGTGAATAAGGTTCCTCCAATAGAACATTCAGTAGCGACCGTGAAGCATCAGAGATCCGTCCCCCCAAAGCCCGAGACAGATGAAGGGGCAATCAAAGCCTAAGACCCCAAGAAGGACCCCGGGCCCAGAGTCCCCAGGGTCACCCGAACAGGACGAGCCACTCACCCACTCCCCAGATCCGACCAAGGGGGAGAACTGGACGAGCCCCACCAACGACTACACACAATGACCCCCGGGGGGCCAACAGCGACAAACCCACCGGCCCCCGCCAGAGCCCGCCGCACCAACGTAGCCCCAGGCCCGGGCACTGAGGCCCGGGCACCGGGGACGCCCACCCCTCAGGCCCAGACCCGATAGGACCAGAGGACCCAAGCTCCACCAGGCAGCCACCAGCCCGAGCCGACCCACGCCCAAGCGCCCAACCCCAGAAGGCGACAGCAAGGGCCCCCAACACGCCCGCGGGCAAAGGGACACCCACCCGGGGGCCACGTGACAGGAGCGCAACACCAAGTAGCCTCAGATGTAACAGAGAGGGGGCAGTCCAAATCCTAGCATGACAATTAGACATTCATACACAGATACACTCACTCAGACCCACCCTCATCCTCACTCACACAAAGACAAACAATAACGACACGTTCCATTCATAATTCCGATGCACACTCTATACCCCCTAGGTCCAAGACATGTACCTGCTCCCTACATGAGGCAGCCCACACCCAAGCCCAGGTGTTGGGCCCATTCATTCTGGGCTGGAGAGTAGCCGACATCCAAGATCCGGCCCAACCACCGCCCTGCCGACAAGACAGGACACCCGAGCCCAAGCAGCCCTAGGGAGAGCGCAATGCCAGCCCCTCCCACGGCGAATCCCCAGGCCCGAACCCTCCCATAGTCCAGGACAACCCCGACGGCCCATCCCCAGAATGCCTGCCAGGCAACCAGGGAGGTGAGAGAGAAAAAAACAAAAAACAAATCTAGACCCCGACATACACACCCCCGTCCCCAAATGTGCTGTTGTTGTGTGTTGCTGTAAAGTGCATTTAAAAAGGGAAGAAAAGGAGCAAAGGCTGGCATAATGCCAGTTTCCCCTCCACTCCAACTCTAACCCAGGCCCTTATTTTCTAAATGCATAATTGTGAGTGAGCACAGGCACGGGGGACGAGAGTGTTGTCATCCCGCCACCCATAACCATAGTGCTCACCCCAATTCCTATATGTGAATTTTATGAGGATGTTTATGAGTGAATGTCTAAAGTGTATAATAAAATTGAGTCCCAGGTGGTTCTGAACAACAGAGATGTAAAAACGTTGCAGCACACCCGAGTCTCAAAATCCCTACATGTATTAATTTGAGATGAAGAGGGCGGAGGTGCGTGGTGAGGGATGGGGAGAAAATATCTGCAGGAACAATGCTCCCGCAACGAGTCAGCTCCCCCGCTGACCCTACAACCCCCCCCCAGCTCGCCAAGGTCCACCCCATGAGCGAGGCAAAGAAAACACCTCTCCGACCGCCAGGCCATTGAGCCAAAGACCAGAGAGGGACACGGCCCCGAGGGCCGCCAACACCACAACCAACAGCCCACATCCACCAGGGCCGCCCAGACCCCTACGAACCGCAGTCAGCCCGCCGCCCAAGAGGACACAAGATCCCACATGGACGACACGGCCAAGAGCGCCCGCCCAACCGCCGACAGAGCCAGGAAGCACCGAGAGCGGGCCCCAAGCAGGGCCCGCACACCGGCCATGCATAGTCCCAGACCATCATCAAGGACATCTACTTAGTCCCCACCCCAGAAGAAATACTACACCCACCCTTCACTCTAACATCTTTCAGAACACATAATGCACTAGACACCCAGGCTGGGTCACACTGCCCCCTCCCATGGGCCACCAGTCACGCCCCCAGACACCCAACCCCCCAGCACATGAACCCCCAGCCCACCAGCGAGCCGAGGGCCCCCGGCCAGGGCCGGGCACCAGAGCGTGAGCCAGCCCATAGCCCGGCGACCCGCCTGCCAGAGCCCAAGACCCCCGACCCCCACCAGGCCCAAGCCCGGGGACGACACGTCCCCAGAATCCCAAGCTCCCGGCGCCCACCCCGAAGCCACCCCAGCACAGCCGGGTCACCGACCGACGACCCATGACGCCGCCCCCGACCACCCGAGGGCCCGCATGCCGCCCCCAGCAGACATCCCCCAGAACCCCCCGGTCCTCCCCAGGTTGAAGGCAGTGTCCTCCCCGCCCAAACAGCCCCAACCCCCCGGCGCCCCAAACCCCAACCTCCCCCCACACCAGCCCCAATGCCCCACAAGGCCAGATCCCAGACCCCCCACCCTCACTACGTAACGGAGCCGATCAAAGAATGCCAAATAGATTGATCCGATGTGTCGGCAGATGCTGTTTCAAGACTAATATGATCTAACAGAAGATTTTTATACTGATTAATGCTAAGATTATTTTTATTTTTCCAATTTACGAGTATGGTTTTCTTTGCGATGCATAAGGCAGTGAAAAGCATACAGGATGTATTTTTTTCTAGTATAACATCTTCAAAGATACCCAATAAGCAAACAGATGGAGAGAGTGGGATATTACATTTCAAACATTTAGACAAGTCTTCACATACCTGTACCCAGAACCTCTGAACGGGTGGACAGAACCAGAGTGCGTGAATATAATCATCAGGTGTATTACTTCTGCACTGTGAGCAGTTGTTAGATGGTGTAAAACCCATCTTAAACATTCGCTGACCTGTATAATATACTCTATAGAGAACCTTATATTGTATTAATTGGAGATTGGAGACTCTAGTCAATTTAAATGTTTTTAAACATACTTGCAATCAGATTTTTTTGTTCAAAGTTGATTGATAAATCTGACTCCCATTTTTCAACAGGTGGTGTTATTGAGTCATCGATTCTAAACAATATTTTGTATATTTTAGATAATAATTTGGGTGGTTGAAGTTTAATAAACTCTAACACACATGTTGGTGTTTCCAACAATGTTTTATTAAGCTTAAATTTCTTTTTTACAATTGATTTAATTTGTTGGTATTGTAGGAAATATTTATTATCAATGTCATATTGTATTATTAATTTATTAAATGGAATAAAGTCTAGTTTTCTCCGCAGGGTGTCTGGACTCTCCCTTAGAGATAGGGTGAGAAGCTCAGTCATCCGGGAGGGACTCGGAGTAGAGCCGCTGCTTCTCCACATCGAGAGGAGCCAGTTGAGGTGGCTCGGGCATCTGGTTAGGATGCCTCCTGGACGCCTCCCTGGTGAGGTGTTCCGGGCATGTCCCACCGGGAGGAGACCCAGAGGAAGACCCAGGATACGCTGGAGGGACTATGTTTCTCGGCTGGCCTGGGAACGCCTTGGGATTCCCCCGGAGGAGCTGCTCCAAGTGGCTGGGGAGAGGGAAGTCTGGGCCTCCCTACTTAGGCTGCTACCCCCGCGACCCGACCCCAGATAAGCGGAAGAAGATGGATGGATGGATGGATGGATGGACAATACACATTACGTTATTTCACATATATTTTTTTAACACATTTGTTTTGATCATTTTTTTAAATGTAAACATTGACTTGGCATTTTTAACTACATTCTCCAAGCCATTCCATAATCTAATTCCCTGGATTGAGGTAGAACGTCCCTTCAAACTGGTTCTGAATTGTGGTTTTACAAACAACTCTGTTCCCTTAAGATTATAACAACTTTGTCTTTTAACAAAGTGCATTTGGATATTTAAAGGTAATGCATTATTTTGAGCTCTATACATAACTGATAAAATATTATAGTCTACCAAATCATGGAACTTCAATAATTTTAGTTGATAAAATAATGTACTTGATGGATGACGGTAATGCTTTCTAGTGATAATTCTTACAGCTCTTTTCTGTAATACAAAAATAGGCTTTGTGATTGTTTTACACGCTTTCCCCCAAACATCAATACAATAGATTAAGTGTGGAACAATGATTGTGTTATACAACAAATACAGAGCTTTATCATTCAATAGGTCTCTGACTTTGTACAGTACTGCTATCAATTTAGCTATTTTTATTCTTACAGAATTTATGTGTTGTTTCCATTGTTTGCTTATCTGAATAATCAGCGAGGTAGTCACAAGGCACATGACACACCCTCACTGCAGCCTACCTGCTAACAGGGTCTATTGAACTGGTCCCGGAGTTTGGGTATTACCTTGAACTACGTGGGACAGCTTCCGACTGAAGGCTGTCGATGGGAGAATTCATCTGGATTATTCACCTCCTAGCTTCCATAAGCCACACCCCTTTTTCACCTTGCCCCTCCCTCCACCTCAGCAGCTGGGGACCGGAGGGTTTAGTACAAGGCAACTCATGTTAACGGAGGCTTCTCCCGTGTTTAAGCTCGCTATTGTTACTGATCCAGTTAATTTTAGGATCCAGGAGATCGGATCCTGGGGTATTGTTTTTATATTAAACCTTAGATGCTAATGCTTAACCTTTCAAAACCTCCCAATATTTGATGTTATCTTTGTGAACCAAACTTACATTTCCATGGACAAGTAGTTGATGAATAAAAGTCAAGAATTTTACGTTTTGTTGATTTTAATCAATTATTTTGCAGGGAAGGATCAGCGTTTACAGCATAACAGTACAATTAATTATTATGATTATAAGTAAAGTAAAAGTATTAATTCACCAAACAATCCTCAGACCTGATGTTAAGTTGCTCGATCTGCATAGAGTCTTTGAGGAGGTTCTTTTCTGGAGTCCAGGCTGGAGAGGCTCGGAGGGTCGTCTCATTGATGTCACACAGTTAACACTTCCAATACCCATCCAGTCTTATGGACCAGAATTAGAGTGCTTAATCATAAGAAAATTCCTCATCCAGCTTTATGAGCTAGAGTTTAGAGTACACTCACTCATTTCCATCTCATCTGATTTTAAGAATCAGAGTTAGAGTGGTCTTCTGCAAACACACGTCTCTCCTGACCTTAAGGATCAGGGCTTAGAGTTTTACTTAAAATCTTACCCAGTGGATGTGTCTCTCCAGAGCCTTCCTGATTATCAAGCAACCTCGAGCAATTAAGTTTCTGAGATAATTGAATTGTCTATTTGCTTCCGCTCTATCCGCGTTTAATTTAATTCGATTTAAATCTAGCTGAAGCCAGGATTCAGTAAGGTGTCTTACAGGCATACCCTTTTCCTTCCTCAAAGTCCCTCGGGGACCGAGAGGGAATACCTGAAGCAGTCGCCTTCAGTCCCTGAGGACTGAGACTCACCTCTGACTCCCTGCTGGTCTGATCTGAAGAAACAAGTTTTGCTTCGTCCTGGCTGTCTGGGTAAAAACTGTCCAGTCTTTCCTCAAAGCTTAAAAATGAAAGAAAAGAAGTCTCTCCCCAGGACGCTTGCTTCCTCCTGTCAGCACGGAGTCGATCTGAACCACGCCTTGGGTCTTCAGTGGAGCAGGTCAGCTCCAGTTACTCGATGTCTGATGTACAGCTCCTCGACCGCATCATGACAACTTCGGACAGCCTGACAGCTGGACTGCCTCGTCCTGTCGCAACAGGGTGGTTAAATAGAAATCTTAGTCCCGCCTCCTCCCTGGGAGGAGGGGGATAGCTAGTCTGTGATTGGCTAGGTTTGCTTGCTTGGGCAGAGCTGCAGTTCTGTTCTATTCTTGCAATCTCTGCTTGAAGCTACATGATCCCTTATTAGGTAATGAATTTGCTCTTTGTGCTCGAGGCTGGATGATTCACCAGGGCGGAGGTTGACACAACTCTGGTCAGTTAGTTACATCACTTTTTCCAGTAAAGTGTTTGCAAGTTATACTTCCCAACATGTGTGTTTTGCAATAGACCACTTTTGTCACAAAACCATCTTTGAAACATAGTAACACATCATTACAATTGCTATCATAAAATGATTAACTCTCTATCATAACAACATCACATTAAATGATTATATTGGTTACAATCATATCTCACTTGATTATATTAAGTAAAACACATCTTACTCGATTATTTTAGTTAAAACACATATACCATGATTATTGGTTAAAATCATATATCTCATGATTATACTGATTAAAACATGTTAATTTTAAAACCAATTACGGTTAAACCAGGTTCAGATAAAAACATTTCAAAGTTAGAACAAGTCTTTTGCTTCACGTTTTCTTCCTCCTGCTCTCTGCTGCAGTTAAAATGTTCGTGTATGAACTTAATAATGTGGCTGCTTGTTTTTAGGAAGTGACTTTCTTCATGACTTTCACAACTCTTTAACGGTTAAACTTTTAAGACACAGTTAACTTCTCTTATTTATCTTAGCTTTATAACTACAATTTCTTTTATTCAGACTTTATGGACTTTTCTAATGTTTAAAACAATTATTCTTTTCTGCTCCCTTTGCCGTTCTCCTCCTGTGCTCTGCCTGTCTGTGTGAGCGTGCGTCTGGGTGAGTGTGTGTGTGAGTGTGTGTGTGTGTGTGTGTTTCTGAGTGGAGCATTTCTGCAGCACTCTGTGCTCCCTTTCTGAACAGATGAGATAACTGAAGTTGCATAATAGACAAGTCCGGACAAGTCCTAGACAAGACCAGACATGTTTCTACCTCGACAACTGTTATTAATATATTTTTGCACCACTTTCCATAAGCTTTCCTGTACTGATTAATTTTTGTTGGTTTTGAATCCACAATAAACTCACTCTCCTCGACACCCTCTCTTTGGAATCAAAACCTACAAACATTTCATTGAACCTTAAGCCAGTCCTTGTTTTCATCAATCGCCTCCCCGGTCAGCACATCATCGTCTTCATCATAATCGAGATCACTCTGAGACTCTGGATCAGTTTCAGGGTCCTCTGTGTCGCCTAGTCCCATGTTGCAATTCTCATCCTCAGCTGCATCCCAAGAATCCAACACCTGCAGCTCGTAGTCTCCTTCTGGCTCCTCCACCGAGGGTGTAGCGACTCGTTCGGGTCCTGATGCACGGACCCCCTCTCGATCCTCCACTGGAACAGGAGCTGGGCTCTGCACAGGCGAGGGGAGAATGGTCACAGTGAACATAGGGTCTGAGCTATCATCAATCATGGGAGACCCCACAGGAGTGATTGGTTCGATCCCAGTCCATCCTTCATCTGATTGCATATATTCAGAAGCATCCGGCACTTGTTGTGGTTGTTCTTGCAGCGCTTGGATGACCGTGAGTGACTCGTCTGGGGACTGTGGGCCTAGGTTGAATCCCTCCATTAATAGCACGTTAGGGGGGATTGACCCTTCAGGACTGGTTCGGGTCAAAGGAATCAGTGTCTATGGACCCAGTGGAGCTCGATGGACCCACTTCACTGCTCCCAAAGTGTTCCAAGTAGCGGTTCAGTGACTCTAATGCGCACATTTCTGGGCACTCTGGGCATTCTGTGCACTCACGAACAAGGATGGGTTGGTTAGGGGAAGCCACATCCATAGGCTCGGTTTCAGATTGAGCCTCAGGGGATTCAGGAATGAGGGGAGTTGCTGTTGGGCTCTGATGTGGAGTCACCACCACTAGGGATGGAGCCAAGTTGATTTCTTGTGAACTTGCCGCTCGGCCTTGGATCACGGTCACCTCATGCGTTGGGGCCAAAGAGGGATTGGTTCCCATGCCCATCTCCAATGAGGCAGACACCCCCTTTGGCACAGGTTCTGGTGGGTCTTGTGTGACCTCAAAGGCTGGGCCATGGACCAACGTCAACCCGGTGTACAGATGAATGGCCACGAACCTGGTTCCGTTGTCAAGATGTTCCCACGTCTTGGCTACCACCGGGTGGTATGTGGCGCCTGCTGGAATTGCCCCTATCGCCAGATAGGGTGCCGCCCTCAGCGCCGAGGTCCAGATGACTTTACAGGTGCTCTCCGTGGCCACGCACACATCTACTGGCACTTTGGGTAGGCAGCCTGGTTCATCCAGGACCAGGATTCCGTTCACTACAGCCGTAGCCACCACATTGGAATGACATCTGTGGCACCACCAGAACGGACCAACAGCCCAAAGGTATTTGGTGTCTGTCAATCCACGGCGACAGAACCCGCAGGATACATCAGGCTCCTGCAACAGCAATAAGGGAGGTGACAGACCAGGTTCTCTAATAGCAACACTCTTAGTCCTCATCGCCTCTTAAAACACTCAACTACGTGTGCCGGGCCTTGGGGTCTTATGGGCCTTGAGCCGTCATGAGCCTTGCGCCATCGGCGTTTACCATTGAGTATTTCTTAAAGAGATGAGGCTAAGTTAATTCTGTTTCATTATAAAAATAACAAAAGAGATAACAGTAATAATGATGAAACAAAATAAAAGTAAAATGAAAAAATAAAGAATAAAAATTAAAAATTAAAATAAAAATTTAAAAATAAAAAGCGTGAGCAGGGGATTTCAAGCAATGTTGATTATAATGATCAGGATCTTGTATTTTTGCCAGGAAGTCAGATATCTCGGTCTACGGAGATTCCACGATCTCCGCTTGCCTCTGGTTCAGCAGGGAGCGGTCTACGGGTGAGCTTGAAAATGGCCCCATAAGTCATCATCCAAGCCACGATAGGCACCGTGGTGCAGAGACTGACCCAGTAAAGCACGGAGCAGACTCCCCACACCAGGCCCCATCCTATCAAAACAGCCAACTTTAGAGACCAACGGTATCTGTTCTGGGGTCGCAGAGATAGAGTCTGATAAAGCAGGTGTGCCACCACTGTCATGGCGATGGTCGCTTCCATCACCACTGTTACTATTCTACCGGCCGTGTTTCCACAGTTGGTTCGGGGGATGAGTAGGGGAGTAAGCCCAGCTGCACACTCAAGGGCTACCACAACAGTATCTACCATCAACCAGGCTGAGATCACCACTCCCTGTCGAAACGAAGGATTCACTCTTCCCAGCAAGTAGACGACAAACAGATGTGGCATAATTTCAGCTCTCTTGAGTATTACATGGGTCACCACCATCTTAGCATAGGCCTGTAGGGCCACCGGGATTCGCATAAGCTTTCCCCTGCCCCATTCCCCGGTATGGCAGTAGCACATCCATGCTGTCATTATCAGAAAATATTCTACCGAGCTCCCTTTAAAATAAGCAGGGCACGGAGGCCAGAGTTTGGTGGTGGGTACTGTAGTAGCATCCGAC
>JBBPBX010047350.1:0-26193 GCA_038048925.1 Garcialebias charrua | reverse complement strand
TTTGTTCTCCACCTCGGTCCACTCTTCAGGTGAAGACATTTCTGTGAATCCTCGCTCCGCCACGCTCATGGATGCCCAGGGGTGTTGTAGGTCTGGACGCAGGGGACATCGGTCTAGTTTCTCCTCATCCTGCTGCTTGTACTTCTTCAGACTCCACCACCTCCTCGCTCCTCCACGCTCATGGATGTCCAGGTGTTGTAGGTCTGGACGCAGGGGACATCTGGGTCCATTATGGGCTGAATGCTGCATCCACTTTGTCACTTCCCTCATCAGAACCACAGAAAATCAACAGATTTACATCAAAGAATATTGTTGAGTACTATTCTTTTCGTTGATGCAATCTTACCTGCTGTGATGTGAAAGTCTGGGTTGTACTAGTGGTTCAGGAAGAGCCTCAGGTGATGGACTGGAGACCTGGAAACCTGAAAACACAAACAAAATAAAATAAAAGAATAATATATTTAACAGATATTTTAAAAGGGACTAATTTTTTAAACTATAAATTAATGTTGAATAATTATTAGAAACATTAACTAATATATTACCATTTCAGTGCTGTGGAAACTATGCTGTAAGTCCTCACAGAGCTGCTCACGTCCTGAAGTGAAAAGTCTCCAAAAACCAGCAGGAGCTGAAAAAAAATTATAACCTGCTGTTTACTGGAAATAACTTTGGCTTCTCTGCAGACAATCCGCTAAAATATTAACTTTTAAATGGCTAAATTGGACGGATCGAGTTTGTAGCTCCTCCATTGTTTTCAAGGTGCGCAGCAGAGACGTCTCTTGTTATGACGTCATCATCCTGCGACGGCGAAATCCCTATTTATCGTGTTAAAAAAATGGCGCTAATTTTAAACTGTTTTTGAGAGGAATTTTCATTCATTTCACATTGTTTTAGCAAAAACGATCAGAGGTCAATCTTAATATATATATATGTTGTGCCATTTTATGGAAAGTTAAAAGATGATGTCAGTGGAGCTTTAAGTTCTATGTCCCAAGATCCAGGTTTGGTAAACCAGGGTCAGAATGCCAAGGCCCCGCCATTTGCAACTGCCCATGGAGTAATGCACCCAACTCATGTGGCCCTCCTGCAGGTGGTGAGCCCACAGGAAGACTGCGCCCGACTGGACCCTATGGGTAGATTCCCATTCACAAGGCACATGTCTACGAGCCCCTCCCCCAGGCTTGGCTGCAGGGTATGACCCTCGTAAATCACATCTGGGCTATCAGGTTGCAGGGACAGTAGCTTGAGCAAGGAGGTCCAGACATCTCTTTCCATAGCCAATGTTTCTAGTTTCTTCTGGGAGAACTCCAAGGTGTTCCGAAGCTGAATTAGGAGTTTTTATTAATGATTTTCTGACTAAATGTTTATCAATTTTTATGTTAAGAGTTAATGCTTAATTCAACACTTGTGAGAAAAAACATTTTAGTTTAGTGTCAAGATGTTTCATTAAACTGTTTCTTGAAGTGGGGGTTTTGTGTGGCTTTGCTTCAAAGGTCCAGAGTTTTCTTTGAAAGATTAAGGGCCCAATCCTTCTCGAAAAACTGGTCTTTGATGGAATGAATGCATATCACCCATCTCACTTCAAACTTTGCAGTTCTTCTGAAAGGGAGTTAGGCAAATAATATGTTTCCATGCATCTCACAGCCAAGTTTGTGAGATGTTGATGAGCACAGCTCAGCAATTAAGGGCAGGCTGACCTTGTGGCTGATAGATGAAACAGAAAGCTTTTGACTATCTTGAAAAAACAAAGTTTGATTGAAAACATGTTTGATGGGAGTGAATGCTCACAACGGTATAAATTGAGAAGCGCTCGGATAAACAATTCGAGAGTCTGCCGTGGTCCTGATCAGATGCTCGGCTGCGTTGACATGTATCCCTGCCAGAAACTGTGATGGCTCTCCCAGTTGTGTCAAGAGGTGAGGGATAATGATTTTACGTCAATGCCTTGTTGTGTGTGTGCTGTTTAAGTTCTGTGGCGGAGTTACTGACACATTTCTCTAGCAGATAACAGTTTGTGTATCTGAACATGTATGTTTTTACTTTTTTCTGTCACAAGACTTCTTTAATAAATATCCATTATTTTTAATTAAGTCTGTTTGTTTTCTTCCAAACCAGTAAGTGTGCCCACCTTTCACGGACTGACAAAGATGATAAAACATTAACCATTTGGGTTGATCAATTATTTCATAGAACAGAAGCCAACTGTAAGACATACTGTAGCCTCTCCAGCATGTCCTGCATCTTCCTGGGGGCTCCTCCCCATCAGACATGCCCTAAGCACCTCCCTACGGAGGCACACTGGGACCATCCTTACCAGATTCCCGAATCACCTCAACTGGCTTCTCTCAATGTGGAGGAGCAACGGTTTTACTCTACTGGATTTCCCAGATGACTGAACTTCTCACCCTATCTCTGAGTCCAGCTACCCTGCAGAGTAAACTCATTTAACCGCCTGTAACTGTGATCTCGTTCACTCAGTTCGTGGCCATAGATGAGGATAGGAATGTAGACTGACTGGTAAACAGATAGCTTGGCCATACAGCTCAGCTCCCTCTTTAGCAAAACAGACTGGCACAGAATCTGCAATACTACAGAAGTTACACCAATCCATCTGTCAATCCCACGCTCCATTCTTCCATCGCTCATGAACAAAACCCCAAGATACTTGAACTCCTCCACTTGAAGCAGAACTTCACCCTCTACCCAAATAGAGCAATCCTTCCTTTTTCGGCTGAGGATAATGGCCTCAGATTTGGAGGTGCTGGTTCTCATCCCAGCTGCTTCGCACTCAGCTGTGAACTGCTCCAGTGAGAGCTGAAGATCACAGCACGATGATGTCAACAGGATCACATCATCCACAAATAGCAGAGATGAAATCCTGAGGCCACCAAACCATTCTTTTTCGTTTTCTTCTTCTTTCTCTCCCTCCTGCTTTTCCCTTTTCAGGGGTTCCACAGTGAGTCTTCCTCTTTCATCTCACTCTGTCCTCTGCACCCTCAGTCCTCATTCCAACTAGCTCCATGTCCTCTCTAACTGCATTCATAAACAGTGTATCTCCTCTTTGGCGTTCCTCTTTGTCTTTTTCCTGGCAGATGCATTTCTAACATCCAGAGGCGGTCCTAGCCTATTTGGCGCCCTGTGCGAGCAACCCCAATGGCGCCCCCCCCCCCCCGCTAGGTTGCCAGTGGGGGTCCTCTCCCAGAAAATTTTGAATAAAATAGATGCCATTTCCTGCATTCTGGTGTATTTTAATGGGTTGTTCAACATCTAGTTTTACCTACATATATAAACTATTCAATAAGTATTTAGAGTTAATGGCAGAACAAGAAGTAGCCTGAGACAAACATGTAGCATTAACACATTATGAACATTATTCAAGAATTGTTTCTATAAGAACATTATCAAATATTTTATATGAACAGTAAGATACTAGCAATAATTGTGAGAGGTGGACAGTTGAACATGGAGGCCTCCACCTCTGTTTAATGATGGACGGTTTCTTTTCACAAAGATGGCCTCCTTTACTCCTCTCTCAAACCATTGTTCCTCTCTATCAAGGAGGAACGATGACTGAGTTTGTCACAGCTCCTCAGACTGAAGAAGTCTTTTTGATACAAAGAAGAATCTGTCCAGAGGACTACATTTACTGAGCCTGCATCAGGACAATTATCTGTAAAGATTTAGCACATTTGATATGGAAAACACATTTTGACTTAACCAATTAATATATTTTCAATGGTAAAATATGCAGGCTTATTTCATATTACTTTCATACTATTCCCTTTCATTGCTTTATGTATTTATTATCTTACTTTTAATGATAACAATGTCACTACTGTCGTTTAGAAAGTGTTTATATTGGAACTAATGCTTGTTTGTTCACACACAGTTAGAACAGCTCACCTGTTCCTTCATACTGACAGGAACAATCCCCTCATCACTCCTGACACTAAATCACGTTTAAAAAATTGTCATAACTGCACAAATCTCCCCTTTTTACAAAGACTTATGATCAATTCAGGCCAATTTCATTAAAGGGTTATCTAACATTTCAGGGCACTTTTCATATAGAGCAGGTCTTCATCCAGACTCATATAATATTATTTAAATTATTTAACAGTATGTTATGTCACAATGCTACACACCACAAAATTCATTGACTTGATAATTAACTTGAACGGTGTTTTGCAGCAAAATTCAACAGCATGTCTTACCTGTTTGATCTCTCATTAACAAACTGCAGCTGTTTGAGTGAAAAATGTGTCAATGTTTGCACATTTAGCTGTGTCTGTTTCCAGAGCCTCTCTCTTTTTAATCTTTCTCTTCACTCTTCCTCTCTTCCATCTTTCCACTGACCGCACGTAGTGTCACCTCCGTAACAAAAACGAAAGTAAAAGTGGAGGGGGGGCGACGACCTGGGTTGAGGAAATGCACCCAGCAGCTGCTGCAGTGATTAAACTGAGGACATGTGAATAAATTAAGGGTGGGGCGGCCCAGGAGCAGCGCGGTAGTGTTCTGTGTTATGTTGTTAAAAACAAAAGTTGTAAAATATTTAAATAAATAAAAAAACGAGGAGCGGAGTCTCCTCTTATGCCGCCCCCTGCTGGATGGCGCCCTGTGCAGCCGCACTGTTCGCACATCACGGACCGCTTCTGGCAGTCAGATTGAGATCAGTCTCAAAGTAACCTAAACTAATCAAAGTTCATGCTCTATGATCCAGGTAGAAAATCCAACAAAGTTTAGTCAGGTCATCTGGATGGTTTCTTTTCTTTTTTTTTCTTCTTTTTTTTTTTGTTGAGACGCTTCGTCCTTCATCCAAAGGACTTCATCAGCCCAAAGAGCCACAACAAACTCAGTCCTAAAAGCAGCACACGCACATGGTGGGCCAACAAGTTTTCTGGCTATTGCTGCCTCAGAGGAGTCGCTGGGGGAGAGTGCGGGCCCCAGAAACCATCTTATCGTCAGCAAACAGTTTGGCCCACTATGTGCTGCCTGTGGGACTGATTTTGTTGTAGCTCCTTGGACTGATGAAGTACAGTACTTTGGATGAAGGACAAAACGTCTAAAAAAGAAACAATAAAAAAAAGAAACCATCCAGATGACCTGACTGAACTTTGTTGAACCTAAACTAATCCAAGACACATTTAAACCTAACACCAATGAAGGATTAACTAAAACAAAACATCAAAAACTGACAAAAAGGCTAATCCTTAACAGGTCTGGCTGTTGTCTGCTGCAGGTAAGACACTGATTTCCTACTGCTTGGTGCCAAACAGCAGGTACTTGTACAACGTTTTACAGTCTGCTTCTGCAGAAAAACACACCGTTGAAAAAGTAAAGCCAAAATGTTGGACAGAAGTTATTTTAATCGTTTTATGTTTTAATAAGGGATTTTTTTACATAATTAAATATTATTTAATAAAACTGATATCAAACTGTGACATAAAGATGAAATTTTAATGAGATTCGACCGCCGCCCTGCCTTGCTAACCTCAGCGAGCATGTCACGGTTTCACGAGGACATCCTAATGAGACACGGGAGCATTAGACTTGTAGATCTGAAGGGGGGGGGCTCACTTTCTGTGGCTCGTAACTGAATGGATTCCTGATCTGTACCAGCGCAGGAAGAACAAAAACAGTGAGGAGCGTCAGATTTAAGACAAAAGATGGGACATAACAGATTGTTGGTTTAATCCTACACAGCAGTACCGAACACAAACCTTGGAGACAGATAGAACTTAATCAAACCACAGGAGGAAAAAAAAAAGATGATTACTCTTTGCTGCCTCACCCAATTAGTTTATCAGCCCTCTCATCTTTTCTCCTTTGTCTTTAGTCGACCACTTTCGCATCTTTTTAAACAGTGAGAAGTAAAACACCAACATTTTGCTCATATTTTTCTCCTGTTTCACAGAAACATCTAAAGCACACCTCACCTCACCTCCAACTCCTCCAAACAGTTGTTTTAGACTAAATAAAGCTGCTGGTATCAACATGAAGTCTGTCTAAAAAGGCATCTTAATAAAGGTGAACTGTCTAAAATACATTTAGTTCATGCCACATTCGGTCAGAGGGTGGCGTGGTTCAGTTTGATTAACTTCAAACCATACAGGTAGTCCTCGGGTTACAACAGTCTCGAGTTACGACGTTTCGTGGTTACGACGCATCTCTCATTTTCATTTACCGTGAAAAGCCTTATTTCGAGCCACGCGGTTTTACGTCATAAACGTCGTAACGCAGCGGCGGAAGAATACAGTATTGTACTATACGCTGTGCAACTGCGGAGGAATACTGCACTGTACTTTACTGTGAACGTGGTTTTACGTTGTAAACGTCGTAACGCAGCGGCGGGAAATATTGTACTGTATTGTACTGTACTGTGAACGCGGTTTTACATCGTAAACGGAATACAGAATACAGCGGATGGACGGCTGTTTTACGTTGTAAACGGAATACGGAAGGATGGACGGTGGTTTTACGCCGTAAACGGAATACAGAATACAGCGGATGGACGGCTGTTTTACGTCGTAAACGGAATACGGAAAGATGGCAGATGGACCGAGGAGGACGGCGTCACCAGCATCCCAGTAGACCATAAACCCTTTTTGCACTTCATTATGACTCCCAAACGTATGTGTTTTTTGATAATTATGTAGGGTACTGTGTTAGGATAGGCTAAGTGCTTGGTAATACAGTACAGTACTGTACATGTATATGGTGCAGTATGTACGTATATTCCAACTTATGTCGAAAATCGGTTTATGACACAGCGTAGGAATGGATCTACGTCGTAAGTCAAGGACTACCTGTATTTATGATGTTTTTTTCTGCTGCTGGTGATTGTTGATGGGCAGTGACCAGTAGGGTGCACTCAGGGCCTTCAACGCATTCAGAGAATGCCTAAGAATTGAGCACATTTGAAATGTTACAATAAAAAAAAATTATTTTATGTGTTTAATTCAGCGTCGGAGGGTTTGTGTTTTTGTTTTTCAGTTATCCAATCAGCTTACTTCAAATGTTTGTCTCCAGGCAGAAACATGTTTGAAGGCTCTTTGTCGTTGGTCAGTACTTCACTGTCTGGAGAGTGAGAAGGCTAAGCTCAGTCTCTACAGGATGAGTTTGTGTATTAACGGACAAGAGAACAAACGATCCGATCCGGTATCTGTATCAGTATCGCCCTCCGGTTCCAGCATTATTTACATATCGGATTTTTCCGATCCATGATGCATGTCTGCATCTGTTGAAACGTCTCCTCGTGTGATTCCCTGCCAGCTGCTCTGCACGTTGGCTTCAAACTATGGAATGGATTTCCTGAACGGAGGCGTGTCTCATGAACCCAGAGTAATAAGACCCGCCTCACATTCAGGAAATCCATTCCATAGTTTGCAGCCAGTTTAAACCTGCAGTAGCACTGTAGCTAACGGCTAACCAACTTTTCATCGAAACATGTCCGCTGTGTGAAAGTATTTTACACTAGAAACACCACAAAGCAAGACAGCAACGTGCAGCGTCTGCAGAGCCATAGCATCACATTAACCCACGGTAAAGTTAGTTTTACATTGGACATTCGAGCTCTGTGGTCTCAGAGGTGTGTTCTTCTCGTTCAGTCCGAAGCAGGCTGCCCAATCCCAACCAGCTGCACCCGATCTGCCCCCGAGAGCGGCTGACCGAAATCAGGTTGCCTGCTTTGGACTGAACGAGAATAACACACCGCTGAAACCACAGAGCTCAAATGTTCGCAGAGAAGCTGCTAAACTTCATCGTAATTAATGACCAACTGCTATCAGTTGTAGAAAACAAAGGATTTTGCAGCTTGATACTTGCAGCCAAGATATAGTTTACCTTCAGGAGATATTTATCAGTACAACAGTAAACAATCATAAAAAAAAACATGTTAATTGAAAATTACAAGAAAATTATATATTTTTAAAAAATGAAACAAAAACAGCTACATTGCAAAGCGATGTAAAATACAAAAAAACCAGGAACATGTCTGTGGTTTATGCCATGAACTTAGATGTTTAAAGCCATTACATTTTTTATTGATTTAATTCATTCATTTAAAAGAAACAAAAGAAACAAAACCGTCATAAAGAAAAAACATTGAATGAAAAGAGTGCAGAAAGAAGAAAAAAAATCTGCCCCTTATTTAAAAAATAAAATAACTTGAATCCCTTAAATTAGTCACTTTATTATCCACTTTAAAGCTAGGAATAAAAAAAAAACATGTTTTGTGTTAGCATAATTTAATTGTATCTTTGAAACTTGTCCAACATTACTAGAACTTTCCTCAAGTTGCCTTTTTGGACATGCATATATTTGTACAATTTGTACTAGAGGAGATTATTACAGCCTCATATAAAATCAATAATGATGATATCGGGACGGGATCGGCCGATATCCAAATTTGGGGATCGGATCGGAAGTTTAAAAAAAAAAAGTGGATTGATGCATCCCTAGTAAAGAGTATTGGTCCAAGCACTGAACCCTGAGGAACTCCATGACTATTTTATGACTAATTTCCACTCTTTTGACTGCATCTGTCTGTCATATTCATCAACTCAGCGTTGCTTCTCAATTTCTTGCTTTTTGATTGATCTTTTCAAGGGAATTCATGCTGATTTATTGTAGCTCGTTTCTTTTTCTAGTTTCCATATTTTCATTATTCATTCAACCGTTATTTATATAGGCTAGCCATATTATTATATTGTATTATAGTTTTCTGCAGTTTTCCGCAGTTTATAGTTTTATTATAGTTTTCTTCAACTTGATCAAATGCTCGCTGTGCATCTAATGACATAATTAAAGTCCAACACCCACCATGTTTTCAAATTGCATCGCCATTAATACTTTATTAGTTTATTTAAAAATAATACAGGAGCGTTTATTTATATTGTAGAGAAATAACGCTAAATGTGTTATTTCATGATTTATAGCAGATTTTAGCAGAAGCTCCAGGAAAAATCTGCTCCTCTCCATATATGGGCATTCACATGGGCATTCACGTCACTAAAGTGACGCCTTGGAGTTACAGGCGAGCGAGGAAAAGAAAAAGCGAAGCATTTTTAAATATTCCCTAAAGCTGCCTGTTGATTAATCCTGCTGTCGCTCACTCATGTCTATCATATTCTGAGCGAGCATCCACGTAGACATACTAGTTTAATTCGTTTGATCGCGACAAATTCATTCATTTCCGCATCGGCTTTTTATTCTCTCCCCCCGTGACCAGACAGGTCGGGAGTACAGAAAGGCAGCCGCGCAGCGGAGCTCTGCGCGCGTGCTCCCCCGTGCTCCCCGCAACAAGGCTGACGAGAGCAAATACATACACTCGAGGGAGCAAATTACACCGGCACGAATTCGGAACTTCAAAGGTGACCAGCGGAACGAGGAGCCAGAGACGCGCGCGGCTCGCTCCTCTGGGCAGAATGGGTGAGAGCAGCAACGGTCCGCAGCGGTGTTATAAAATAAATAATAAATAAAATCAGAGCGCTGGTCCATATGTACACACAAATGCACCAGGAAATATGCAGTTTTAACTCCCACTCTCTCTCATAAACCTCCATGGAAACTCACTCCTGCCTTCTGCCTTCTGGGTGGAGATGTAACAAAAGTCACATGACACTTCGGGACTCTTCGGCCAGGTTTCCGGATTCATTCGGGAGTGGGTTGTTTTTTTTTTGTTTTTTTAACCCTCGCCTGGCCCAAATGCAAAAATGAAAATAGACATAATATTAAATTACAGTAATTGTCCTATATGGTGAATTGTTACTGTCATGGTGGGTGTTGTCCTTTAAGGCCTTGTCTGTCTGGTCCGAGTATAATATATTGAAAAGGCGTTGTAGGTTAAAAAACATGTGTCTACCCGGCATAAAGCCAGTCTGATCCTGGTGTATGATTGAACCTATATGTATTCTGAGCCTGTTGGCAAGAATTTTCCCAAGAATTTTGGTTTCTACGGGTAACAAGGAAATTGGGCGATAGGATGATATGGATCCCGGGTCTCGGCCCGGTTTCAGGATGAGTGAAATATTGGCATTGTATAACGTAGGAGGAAGTTTAGCTATTTGCCTAGAGTGATTTAACAAACGCAGAAGTAGAGGCGACAGTGCGGAGCTGAACGTTTTGAAAAACTCCATGCTGAACCCGTCAGGACCTGGTGCTTTATTATTAGGAAAGCAGAAATGACCGACTCAATCTCACGTAGAGTTATATGAGTCTCCAGCACTTCCGTTGAGTCCGTCGCCAGACCTGGCAGATTTAGGTCTCCAAAAAACCTCTCCATTTTTTCAACGTCCAATTTTCCCTGCGATTGATAAACTTTAGCGTAAAAGGCTTCAAAGCTGTCATTAATTTTATCCGGGTCTGTGAGAAGAGTCCCGTCTTCGAGCTTGATTCGGTGTATTGCTCTCGAGGCCTGCAACTGTTTAAGCTGCCGAGCTAGTAGTTTATGTGGCTTGTCGCCCAGCTCGAACCATCTTTGTTTAACTTGTGTCAACAATTTAGATACATCTTTTGATAAAATGGAGTTGTATTCATAACGCAAAGCTGTTATTCTCTTTAACATGTCTGAACTCTGTTGTACTTTGTATGAGGCATCTAAACTAGTCAACAGGTCATCTATTTCTTTCAACCTCAACTTAGACTCCTTGTTCTTCGCCGCTTCGTATGATACAATACTTCCCCTGAGGACCGCCTTCATAGCTTCCCAAAGTGTTGAGTCATCTACATCACTAGTATCATTAGAACTCAAATATAATTTGATTTCATTTGAGATGTAGGAGCAAAATTCCTCATCCTTTAGCAAAGTATTGTTTAGGCGCCAGTTGTTTCTACCCTTCACGCCATCTAATTTAAGATTCAAACATATTGGTGCATGATCTGATATGTGAATATTATGATATTTACACCCTGATACCGATGACAACAGTCTAGCATCCAACAGGAAGTAATCAATCCTAGAATAGGATTTATGAACTGCAGAAAAGAAAGAATAATCTCTTCCGCTAGGATTTAGCAGTCTCCAGATGTCTACCAAATTGTGGGAATTCAGCAAGTTTTTGAGAGTCTCTCCGCTTTTAGATATAACAGATCGAGGGCGTTGTCTATCTAAGACTGGATCTAAGGTTAAATTGAAGTCCCCTCCAATGATCATATTAGAACTGATAAAATCCGGTACTGCATTAAAAAGGTCCCGAAAAAAAATGGGGTCGTCAAAATTGGGCCCATATACGTTTATTAATGTAACTGGTGTTGAGTTTAGCAGCCCATTTACGATCACATATCTTCCTCTAGGATCCGAAATTATCTGATTATGGGTGAATGGTATGTTTTTCTTTACCAGTATTGCAACCCCCCTAGTTTTTGTGCTAAAGTTCGACTGGTATATATGAGAAGCCCATGAGGGGTTGAGGACCTTAGCTGCTGTTTTCTTAATGTGAGTTTCCTGAAGAAAACAAATGTCAGCTTTCAAAGCACGGAGGTGCGCATACACTTTGCCTCTCTTCAGAGGACTATTTATCCCTCGAACATTCCAACTGATAAAATTAACCCCGCCCTTGTGGTGCTTATATGGGCCTGCTAACATTTGATTGTGTATAATTTATTAACTTGTAGTTGTATGACTGTGAACTTATCTCCAAAATATATAAAATAAACTGATGTGCAAAGAACACCCCTCCCACTCAAATGTCTAATCCCACCCCACCCCCAACCTAACTGAACCCCACCAGGAGCAAAGTCTCCAATCCCCCAACTTAAAGCCAGACCTATCAGTCCACTAAGGGCTGAACTAGTAACATAGCTTCCCATCTTCCCAACCAAGACCACCAACTCAACACAATAAGCAGCATTAAAGTAGCTGAATATAATGATTTCACCCAGTAATTTAAGCTATTAATTACTCTTTATATTACTCATGTTCAGATATAATGATAAAGATATTGTCCAACCTGTTCAGTTCAGTCCCAAGCCGTTACCTCACGTCTCAGAAAATTGTCCGCATCTTCTGGAGTGTCGAACACAGCGGTGTTACTGTTCACGGTGACCACAAACTTAGCAGGATACCGAAAGCCATACCGAATCCCTTTGGATTTGCATTTCTCCCTGATGGCCTGAAACATCTGACGCTTCTTCATCACCGTCGAGGTGAGGTCAGGGAAGATGAACACCGGGCGCCCGTCATACTGAAGAGAGCCCTTTTCCCTCGCCAGCCGTAGTACTCGCTCTTTCTCCTGGAAATAGTGCAGCTTCACGATGAAGGCCCTCGTCTTTCCATCCTTCGCCTGCGTCAGACTCCGATGCGCCCGATCCACTTCAATTGGCCGGGTAAAGTTGTCTTCTCCCAGCAGCTGTGATAGGAGTTTGATGACGAAATCCAGCGGTTTGCCGTTCTCCGCTTTCTCAGGTATGCCCACAATACGAATATTCTGCCGACGTGAGCGCGCCTCCAGATCTTCCAGCCTAGCCTGCTGCTGAGAGCATTGAGCGGCTAGGCTAACATACTTCTTCTCCAACTCTGAAATCCGTCCGCCTTGTGATTCGGCTATGGCCTCAGTGGATGCCACGCGGACAGAAATATCAGATATTGCTGCCCTGAGGTTGGATATTGAACTGTTAAGCTCAATAAATCTCACGTCGACCGCGCCACTCAGCTTGTTAATAGCCGCCAGGACGTCTTCGTTAGTTGTCGAAGGGTTCGAAGGGCTAATGCTAGCTTCTCCAACACATGCTAGCTTCGTTTGGTCGTCTAAAATGTCATCCCCGGAGCCTTTATCTTTTTTAGTATTCCTTCGTGTCGTCATCTTTCTTAAAGAGCAGTCCTTTACTCTGCGAGTCAATCCACCTGAGACTATTAAGTATTTAGGGTGAAAAATTGTGAAGTTGAGTCGGAGCTTCCTCAAAACACGTCTACTCCAGCTTGAGACCAAACCACTCCCCCCCTCAAATCATCGAAAATTATATACAGTATTTTTTTTTAAATGAAACAAAAACAGCTACATTGCAAAGCGATGTAAAATACAAAAAAACAGGAACATGTCTGTGGTTTATGCCATGAACTTAGATGTTTAAAGCCATTAAAAAATGTATTTATTTAATTCATTCATTTAAAAGAAACAAAATAAACAAAACCGTCATAAAGAAAAAACATTGAATGAAAAGAGTGCAGAAAGAAGAAAAAAAATCTGCCCCTTATT
The DNA here is from genome assembly GCA_038048925.1 of Garcialebias charrua. NCBI lineage: Eukaryota > Metazoa > Chordata > Actinopteri > Cyprinodontiformes > Rivulidae > Garcialebias > Garcialebias charrua. The sequence goes on along the minus strand of JBBPBX010047350.1, from coordinate 12,997 downwards.
TAAAAAATAAAATAAAATAACTTGAATCACTTAAATTAGTCACTTTATTATCCACTTTAAAGCTAGGAATAAAAAAAAAACATGTTTTGTGTTAGCATAATTTAATTGTATCTTTGAAACTTGTCCCTTTGGATTTGCATTTCTCCCTGATGACCTGAAACATCTGACGCTTCTTCATCACCGTTACTAGAACTTTCCTCAAGTTGCCTTTTTGGACATGCATATATTTGTACAATTTGTACTAGAGGAGATTATTACAGCCTCATATAAAATCAATAATGATGATATCGGGACGGGATCGGCCGATATCCAAATTTGGGGATCGGATCGGAAGTTTAAAAAAAAAAAAGTGGATTGAAAAAAAAGTGGATTGATGCATCCCTAGTAAAGAGTATTGGTCCAAGCACTGAACCCTGAGGAACTCCATGATTATTTTATGACTAATTTCCACTCTTTTGACTGCATCTGTCTGTCATATTCATCAACTCAGCGTTGCTTCTCAATTTCTTGCTTTTTGATTGATCTTTTCAAGGGAATTCATGCTGATTTATTGTAGCTCGTTTCTTTTTCTAGTTTCCATATTTTCATTATTCATTCAACCTTTATTTATACAGGCTAGCCATATTATTATATTGTATTATAGTTTTCTGCAGTTTTCCGCAGTTTATAGTTTTATTATATTTTTCTGCAGCCAGTCTGTTCCTGTACAGTCAGACGCATGTCTTCTTATGCTGATGACGTCACGTGTCAGCGCATGAACAATAATAATAGCACTTTGAGATTTTCATTAATGAAAAGTGCGTTATAAATTGAATTCATTATTATTATTATTATGAACAGTTTTTAAATCTGATAGTTAGGAGCTTTGGTGCATGCAAGAGTTTTAAAACATTAAAGTTTACGATTTTGCTATCTTTCTATCTAAATCTTTTTCCTTGCCCTCGCGTTCAACCCGCGGGGATCAGAGCAAAAACATCCGTTAATGGAAAAACAATGACATTCTTTGCCCTCGGATGAATTTTAAAGACTTCTGCAAACGTTTGGCTCAGAATTCACAATAACTTCTGCGCTGTGGCATCGTGTGACACGAAGATAAAAGGAGCAGCGACTTATTTCAGTTTGCTGCGGGAATTTAATGTCACTCCATTTGTTTCCTTCTGCTCCATGTCCAACTTCTCCTCCCTCCTGTTAACCTACTGATCCTCTGTTCTCCTAGCAGTCCCATTATTTATCTGCTGATGGCTCATTAACTTTTGAACAGCAGGCAAAAAGAAAGATGGAAACGGGGGTGTTTACAAGGTTTGTGTCTTGTCAGCAGTGATGAATGGACATTTAATGATGAGAGCAGAATGAAGGCATGGGATCCAGGTCAGGCAGGGTCTCTTTTATTATTCTGGAATGAGAAATGTGACTAAACATGCAAAGAAATATGAACATGCTTTGTTATCAGAGACCGGGTTAAAGTAAGTCTTCAAAATACTGTAACTAAAAACGCAACATATTTCTCACCACTGTTTTTATGTGTCTTTTTAAATTATGTCTATGTCAGATTATTTAGTACAACAAACGTTTTTTAAATGTCTGAAGTCCTGATGTGGAATCTATTGGATTTTGCTACCATCTAGTGGCTACAAAATAAAAGCGCAGCACATCTATTATTTTTTTTATTTTTTATTTTATTATTATTATTAAACAAGAAAACAGTGACAAAAACTCAAAACAACGTGTCAAATTCAAACATTATACAATACAAGAATCGCAACTCCTAATGTCTACAATTCACCTTGATTGCAAAGGCTCAAGAAAAGACTCAACAATTCTTGAAAAAACAAACTAATTAACGGAAATAATGAAAAAAGGAAAAGAAATGAAAAATGAAAAAAAAGAAAGATAAAAAAAAAAGACACGTTAGGGGGCTAGAAACTAAAATACTTCCATAACTCAAATAATTTTGCTGCATTTAAATTCTGCATCTTTTTTAGACAACTTTTTAAAAAAGAAATATCATTTTTGAGAGCATTGATAGAGAGGGAGCATTTTGCTTATCGGCATTTATGGATATAATAATAAAAATGATAATCATTAATTCAATTTATACCACACTTTTCATTAATAAAAATCTCAATGTGCAAATATATACAGTAGTATTTTGTTACAATAATCAGAACATTGACAACAAATTCTAAAGCACATTTATTCATAACGTCTTCTTTTTCCATACCATACCATACCATACCATTTTATTTATAAAGCACTTTAAACAGGAACAAGTCCACACCAAAGTGCTGGACAAACAAACACGCAACAGGCAACACAGACAATGAAGTACAACACGAAAAACATAAAAACATTGCAGATCATAAATCAAACGATCCAATACAAATCAGCTGGCATTGAAAGCGATGGAGTAGTAGTGAGTTTTTAACCGGGATTTGAAAACTGAGAGGGAGGGGGCCTGTTTGATGAGCAGCGGTAACTCGTTCCAGAGTCTTGGGCCTGCTACAGAGAACGCCCTGTCACCCCTGCGCTTAAGGCGAGTTTCTGGAACTATTAAGAGTACCTGATCCTCTGACCTCAAAGCACGTGGAGGGACATATGGGTGTATCAGATCCGAGAGATAGGCGGGGGCGAGACTGTTCAGCGATTTGTAGACATACATGAGAATTTTGAATTGGATTCGAAGATGAACCGGTAGCCAGTGAAGGGAGGCCAAGACTGGTGTAATGTGCTCTCTTTTGCGTGTGCTGGTTAGAAATCGGGCAGCTGCGTTCTGAACCAGTTGTAATCGTGCAATGGTGGCTTGACTGACGCCAAACAGAAGTGAATTGCAGTAATCAAGCCTAGATGTAATGAATGCGTGAATCACTGTCTCCAGGTGTTTTTTGATAATATGGGCTTCAGCTTAGACAGACGCCTCAGCTGGAAAAAACAGGATTTGACGATCATGTTTACATGACTGTTGAGTTTCATGGAAGGATCCATTATCACTCCCAGATTTTTGACTTTTTGTTTTTCGGACAGGGGTAGAGCAGACAGGTCAATGCAGTGGTTTGAGGTTGTGTCATTGGGAAGGAACAATATGGCTTCAGACTTCTTATCATTGAAGCTTAAGAAATTTAAAGCCATCCAGTCCCTGATGTCAGCCAGGCAGTCGAGCAGAGGTTGAATAGAGCCTGTACCATTTTGTCTTAGGGGGAAGTAGATTTGACAGTCATCAGCGTAGAAGTGGAAAGGTATATTGTGTTTCCGGAAAATAGCACCGAGTGGCAGCAGGTATAAGGAGAACAAGAGAGGACCCAGGATGGACCCCTGCGGAACCCCCCATTTAAGAGCCGCCACTGCAGAAGTAAAATCATTGATGGACACACAAAAAGACCTGTCAGAGAGGTAGGATCTGAACCAGTTTAGGGCTGATCCTGAGATGCCCACCCACTGCTCCAACCTAGCAATGAGGATCTCATGGTCGATGGTGTCGAAAGCGGATGTGAGGTCCAATAGGACAAGCAGCACAGAGTCACCAGTATCTGTGGATAGAAAGATGTCGTTAAAAACCTTCAGTAGGGCAGTCTCAGTGCTGTGGAGAGATTTGAAGCCAGACTGGAAAAGCTCGGGGATAGCGTGATCCTCCAGGAAGCACTTTAGTTGGGACTCAACTATTTTCTCTAGAAGTTTAGAAACAAATGGGAGTCTGGAGACAGGCCTGAAATTGGATAATACTGACGGGTCGAGGTTTGGTTTTTTCAGGAGGGGTTGAACAGGTGTGTCATTCATTCAACCTTTATTTATTCAGGTTAATCCCATTGAGCCTCGGGCACTCATTTACAAGGGAGACCTGGTATCATGGTATGGTGTGAAAACAAATCAACTGAGTGAGGGTTGGTTCTGTGTGTGTGTGTGTGTGTGTGTGTGCGTGCGTGCGTGCGTGCGTGCGTGCGTGCGTGCGTGCGCGTGTGTGTGTGTGTGTGTGTGCGTGTGTGTGTGTGTGTGTACAGACTCTTTAATGCTGGGGACAGAGGTCGACCTGCAGCAGGTGGAGAACAGCGTGTTCGCCATGGAGACCGTGTTGAAGGCGTGGCTTCAGGAGCAGGGAGGAGACCGAGAGCATCTGCACCTCCTGCTGCCAAGTCCTTCTGATTCTCTAGTTCCAGGTGTGCACATTGAAACACACACACACCGAAACAGAACTTGATTTAGGTTTACTCAAACTGTGCTCTTCTCTGCGCAGTGTGTGTGAAGTGTGACATGCAAGAGCGCCTGATAAGCCCCGCCCTCATCCCCCTGACCCCAAGCCTGGGCGTGAAGACCGAGAGCCTTCGAGACTTCCTGCCTGCCATCAAGGGCAGCCAAAGTCCAGCTCCTCAGAGGCTGAGGGCCGTCAAGTAAGAGAGGAGGAGGCATCGATGTCGTGACAGCTCATTCCACAATGTGTCTGCTATTTCAACAAATTCATGAATCAAAACGTTCAGCTCATTCAGGACAATCCTGCTATGACTTTTGATGGTGCAACTTTAGCTTTCTGAAATATTTAGCCTTTTCTGCCATTGTTTTCCTCATAGAAAATGAATTGAGCTCATTTTACATCCTTCATATCTGTTTACAACCTTTTACTGCTCCTTTCACATTTTGTTCTGCTTCAGCTTCCTTGTACAAAATTTAAACCTTTTGTCAGCTACTTTCATAATTTCAGCTGTTTTTTCAGCTGTGTTGTGATCCTTTCAGATTATTTCTGCTAACTACAACATATTTGTACTTCCTCTAACTTCTTTCAGCTTCTTTATGCAAGTTTCAGCTATTTCTGCTATTTCAGCTACCTTTTTAACATTTTTTGTTCATTTCAGCTGTTTTCAAATAAGTTCAAGTTTTTCATGGTAATTTTTGCTATGTTAAGCCTAATTAATTTCTTTATGCCAATTTCAGCTTATGCTCCTTTCAGCTTTTTCTGCTATTTAGCAGTTTTTATGCTAGTTTTAGCTTTTTCAACTAATTCCTTATATTTTTTAGCTCGTTTCAGCTCTTACTGTTTCTTTCTGGTAGTGTAAGTGGTTTTCTGCCTTTTCAGCTACTTTTCAGCAGTTCTTTTTTCTAATTTCAGCTTTTTTTTCCAGATAATTTCCAATTTTTTTGTGCTCATTTCTGCTTGTTTCAGCCTAATTGGTCAAACGTGTTCTTTCTGCTTTCTTGTGCTAATTTAAGCTTGTTCTACTTTTTCAGCAAACTTTTTAGCATTTTGTTTTAGCTAATTTCAGCCGTTTTCAGATAAATTCAAATTTTTCATGGAAATTTTTGCTACGCTAAGCCTAATTAATTTCTTTATGCTAATTTCAGCTTGTTATGCTCCTTTCAGCTTTTTCTGCTATTTACTGTAGTCTATTTTATGCTACCGTAATTTTAGCTTTTTCATCTAACTCCACTTAAAATATTTATATATATATATATATATATATATATCAGAGTCAGAGTCAGAGAGTCTTTATTGTCATTTGCACCGCATGTGGTACATGTGATGAAAACGAGATTATGTACACGGGGTCCCAGTTACATCCAACAACAAATGCAAGAGAAAAACAGTAATAACATCTAGAATTAACTAAGAAAAACATCAACTAGTAATACACTAAGCCCTAATGTAGTGGAAAAACATCATTATAAACAGCAGCACGAACATGAGTCTGTATGAGCAGATGGTCACAGATGAACACAGCAACAAGAAAACAGATCAGCATCAGCATGATGTGATATTTTGCAGTGTTTATTCTATTATTTATTTATTCATGAGTCTAACAGCCTCAGGGTAGAAGCTGTTCCTCAGTCTAGTGGTTCTACATTTGATGCTCCTCAACCTCCGTCCTGAGGGGAGTGGGGCAAAGAGTGAGTGTGCTGGGTGAGTGAGGTCTTTCATGAGCAGTGTATGTATGTATGTATGTATGTATGTATGTATGTATGTATGTATGTATGTATGTATGTATGTATGTATGTATGTATGTATGTATGTATGTATGTATGTATGTATGTATGTATGTATGTATGTATGTATGTATGTATGTATGTATGTATGTATGTATGTATGTATGTATGTATGTATGTATGTATGTATGTATGTATGTATGTATGTATGTATGTATGTATGTATGTATGTATGTATGTATGTATGTATGTATGTATGTATGTATGTATGTATGTATGTATGTATGTATGTATGTATGTATGTATGTATGTATGTATGTATGTATGTATGTATGTATGTATGTATGTATGTATGTATGTATGTATGTATGTATGTATGTATGTATGTATGTATGTATGTATGTATGTATGTATGTATATATACTGTATATATATACATATGTATATTACATACATATATGATATTTTACAACTTTAAGTATTTTATCTTTTTCCAAAATATCCAATTGAAAGGAAAAAATAGGTTTTTAGGCTTCTGCTTGCAAAACATAAACACATCCAAAGTATCCAATTTGGAGGCGAGATAATAAAGAAGTATCAATGTTGCAGCAATTTTGGATTTGATTAGTTGCTCAAAGTGTCTTGGCTTATTTCAGGTTGCTTTGTGTTCCTTCTGAAGACTCTGTTCTAACAGCTGCAGTTTAAGAGCAGGAAATAAACTTGAGGAGCAGCTGAGCACCAGGTTAGGAGGTTAAATCTGGGTTTACCACTGGGGGGCAGCTCAGACTGCACTCCAGTCAGCTGATGCTTTTTTTTTGCACCTATTTAAATTAATAAAATAAAGTCCAGTTGATCTTGTATTGAACACCTTTTTTTTCACCAATTTAAAGCTTTTATGTAACGAACAAGGCAGGTCCTTCATGTCCCAAAACTTGGTTTTATTTACTTATTTTTTAAACTAAAACTTCCCTTCTGGTTTTGTTATTCTCTGTTTTTCCTGCAGTTTTTTTAAACTCCATTGTCTCAAACAGAAGAATTAATAGAACAGTAGTGGTGCATTATTATTAAATATGTTAGTGATGCAATAACTGCTTTATTATTGTGTAGCGACCTGTGTGCAGCAGGATTGTCATATTATTAAGAATGTGTGGACTCCTTGCAGCGTTTTAAACGTATCTATTTCCTGAATTACGAACTGAAGACAATCATCAGTCAAGTGCAACACAATGGACCCAGGTTAAATGTTCTACTCAAAAGCCCAATTAACATGAGCAATCAGTTCAATAAGAGCAGGGGTCTGCAACCTGAGGTTTGGGAGCCACGTGTGACTCTTTGGTCCCTCTGCAGTGGCTCTTTAAAGCTTATATACTTACGGTAAGTTTTTCACAAATTAAAAAAGAACCCACATAGGCCTTGAGTTTTGAACTTTTTCTCCAAATTTGTATAAATTGTATATTTTTTCCTTCTTTACACAAATGCCTTTTATTTTGTCCTAAAATGTAAAATTAACAAAATATTACAATTCATTCTAAATTTCTAGTTTTATGTCCACCCCACTGGCCCCCTTCCAACAAACTCAAAGTGGCCCTCGGGCCACCAGGTTGTTAGTCACAGTCGTAGCATGGTGTTGGAACCCTTGACACATTTTATTTAGAGAAGGGGCAGCATTTTTTTCATTCATTCAACCTTTATTTATACATGTTAATCCCACTGAGATTTAATCTTTTGGTTGTAAAGGTGGCAGGCCCCTGAATTTGAAGTTGAGTTAAACAGATCTGGGTTATTAAATAATTACAACTTGGGCTTGCTAGCCAGAACTAACCACCATTAGCATCAGTTAGCATCAAATTGTTATTTTCAGATCCAAACTTGTGGTCAAACTAAAACTGTTAAGAAAGCTAACCAGGTTAAATGTTTTTATAAAGTTTTCGCTCAAACCAACACAACCTATGATTCGACAGCTTCAACACAGCAATTTATTTATTTATTCAACCCAACAAACCATTTTAAAATTGCTCTGATTTTGTTTATTCAAAGCACAAAAGTGATTGTTGTTTGTGAATAATTCCAAAAATGCTCACGTTTTCTCTCACTTAATGTTGATTAGAGTACAGTGTTGGTTTAATGTTTCTGTGTGGTTAAGATTAGAAAAACACCTCAGGTTTATTGAATCTGATACTGATGTGTTCAGCTCCATCACAACATTCTGCAGCAGTGACTCTCCATGGAGACATAACACCAAGCATGTGCAAGTCACTGTTTTGCTGCGCTCTTCTTCTACTTTTAAAATGCATTTTAATTTTAATTTTCTCCTGTCTTCAGAGTACACATCTGCTGGACTCCACACTGCATTAGGAAAAGAAAGCATTAGGCAGGTGAGGGATGAAGTTGCTCAAGCTAAACAAAACTTGCTGTGCTATTCTAAATTAAAAGTACTCAAGTGAGTTTTGACCTGATAAACAACCAAAAAAAAATATATATAAAACTCTTCCAAATGGAGCACATTTCTTTTCTGTTCAGCTTCTTAACCATTGGGACGATAACATTTTCTCAGTAAACCAACACCTGACTGCAGAGCGAGGAGTGGTGACAGCTGCACCCAGGTGGAAGGTGACGAGTTTAATTAGCAAATTAACACATAAGATCTTTAAGTGCTGACTTATTTTACACTGTCAAACATGTTATCCAGAAATACTTTGTGTATTTCCTTTCATAATGATGATCTTACATCTTACTACAAAAGTTGGTATGCTTGAACTTCTGTCAGGACGTTATCTTGCACAAATGTTCTGTGACAGGCAGTAGCAGAAAACAACTACTGTATTTTCCGCCGTACATGCCGCACCACCCCCAAATGTTGCATCAGTCCAAATATGTCTAATAAAGTGGGAAAATCCATATACTGTATATGTTGCTTCGCCATATATGTTGCTTCGCCATATACGAGTCTACTTCCGGGAGTGAACGCAGGCACACCTCTGCCGCTGCTCCTCGTACTTTTTTTTCTTGTTTTTGTTTTATCCAGTACTTTCTGCTATTTTTTCACCGATCCTTGCCTGGGCATTTCTACTCATCATCAAACATGGATTTTACTTGGATTTACCTGCTGCCTGCTCTCGTTTGGACTCTCCTTCTGGTCATCCACCACCACCCAGCGTCTGGTCTGCTCCATTATTCAGCCGTTTAGCTCCTTCGTCTTCGCTTCTACCAGCCGTCCTGCCGGTGCTCCCTCTTGAGGAAATTGCCTTCCATCCTCATCGGAGATAAATCCACCGGGGCTCGCGCCGTCGACTCAACGCTGACAAGGATAATCCCATAACCTCCATCTGGTCTGACTCTCGCCATTCTTCACGCCGCAATGCTCGGACTGCTAACAGTAGCAGCACGTTAGCCAACCTAGCTTGGTCGGCTAACGCTCCAGTCACTACCTCCGCCTCCTCCGTGAAGTTTGGACTTCTGAACGTTCGCTCCCTCACGGGCAAAGGTCAGCTTGTTCACGATCTAATATCTGACCGTAAACTGGATTTCATCTGCTTAACAGAAACGTGGCAACAACAAAACAACTTTTTTCATCTGAACGAGTCTACCCCACCGGGGTTTGTTTACACCGCCAAGGCCCGAGACTCGGGCAAAGGCGGAGGTCTCACGATGATTCACCGCGAGAACTGGAAGGTCACTCCGGTTCACACTCCTCCCTCCCCCTCCTTCGAACACACTGTGTGTCTGCTCGCTGGCCCCACTCCAACCGTTGTGAGAACAATCTACCGCCCGCCAAAAGTAGACAAAAGCTTCATGAATGACTTTGCTACTTTAATGGCTCATCTAACTGCTCTTTCACCCAATGTTATCCTGCTGGGCGATTTCAACATTCATTTTGATGATGAAAACAACCCCCTTACCAGGGACTTCACATCTTGCCTGGACAACTGCGGCTTTCAACAATTCATCAACTTTCCAACACACAAGATGGGCCACACTCTGGATTTACCGTATTTTCCGGTGTATAGGTCACACCTTTTTATGGTTTTTCCAAGGCCTGCGACCTATACACCAGTGCAACCTATTTATGGATTTTTTTTCATATTTTTAGACCAATTTTTGGCTGAGTTATGGCCCTTTTTCCCTGTTGCATAAAATGGTGCAGTACCAGTGTCGGCCACCAGGGGGCAATGCAAGTGCAGTACCAGTTTCGGCCACCAGGGGGCAGTGCAAGTGCTCACAGTCAGCTCCACCTCCAGATGCTCCAGAATGGGGTCACCAACCTTTTCTAAACTGAGAGCTACTTCGTGGGTACGGAGTCATACAAAGGGCACCAGTTTGATAAACTCTTCGGAAATAACAAAGCGTAAATTGAAAAAAATGTATAATAAACATATTTTTAAGAACATATTTTCAAGATAGACATTTTAAAATGTATATAAATGCAAAAAAAGAATAACAACTGAATAAAATGACACTTTAAATGCAGCTTAGTAGTGAGTTGTGCTATTTTTAGAACAGGTCCGGGGGCACTCCAAATGGTCCTTGGGGGCACCCGGGTGCCCGCGGGCACCACGTTGGTGACCCCTGCTCCAGATAATGCAGCTATCCTGCACTGGTTTCCACAGCAACTGCAACTCTGAGCAGATCACCTTCAGCTGCAACTGATTTGTCATTTATTAACAAAAATTAAAGTGAGACACAGTCTTACAAAAAAGGCAGCCAACAAACATTTTTTTAGGAGTCTGTAGTTTAATTTTAATGATGTTGGTGGTATTTACATTTTGAAATAAGCTGATTTGTAATAATTTATTAACAAATATTAAAGTGAGACACAGTCTTACAAAAAAGGCAGCCAACAAACATTTTTTTAGGAGTCTGTAGTTTAATTTTAATGATGTTGGTGGTATTTACATTTTGAAATAAGCTGATTTGTAATAATTTATTAACAAATATCAAAGTGAGACACAGTTTTACAAAAAAGGCAGCCAACAAACATTTTTTTAGGAGTCTGTAGTTTAATTTTAATGATGTTGGTGGTATTTACATTTTGAAATAAGCTGATTTGTAATAATTTATTAACAAATATCAAAGTGAGACACAGTTTTACAAAAAAGGCAGCCAACAAACATTTTTTTAGGAGTCTGTAGTTTAATTTTAATGATGTTGGTGGTATTTACATTTTGAAATAAGCTGATTTGTAATAATTTATTAACAAATATCAAAGTGAGACACAGTTTTACAAAAAAGGCAGCCAACAAACATTTTTTTAGGAGTCTGTAGTTTAATTTTAATGATGTTGGTGGTATTTACATTTTGAAATAAGCTGATTTGTAATAATTTATTAACAATAGAATAGAATAGAATATATCTTTATTTAACAAATATTAAAGTGAGACACAGTGCGACCTAGGTGCGACCTATACACCGGTGCGACCTATTTACAGATTTTTCTAGTTTATTGATAAATATTAGACACTGCGACCTATACAACGGTGCAACCTATACACCGGAAAATACAGTACTTTGCTGCTCTGGACTTTCTCCTCTTAACTGTTCTTCTGATGAACTTCCATTTACTGATCACCTGATGGTTTCATTCAAAGTTAATCTTAAATTTTCCTCGGATAAACCTCAACGCACTCTTTCCTTCTGTAATATCAAGAATATCAACCATGACATTCTTTTATCTCATATTAATAATACCCTCTCCACTTTCAACTCCTCCAACCCAGATGATCTTGTCACATTATACAACACCAGCCTATCCAACATCCTTAACTCTGTTGCTCCCCTGAAAACCCGGACTGTTTCCTTCTCCAACTCTGCACCCTGGTTCACTCCAGAACTCCGCTCCCTGAAAACCAAAGGTCGGCGGCTAGAGCGTCTCTATAAAAAATCCGGTCTCACAATTCACAAGGAACTTTATGCAAACCACCTCATCCATTACAAGAACAGTATTTCTCAAGCCAAATCCAGCTACTTCTCAGACATCATCAGTTCCAATGTTGGTAATTCAAAGACATTGTTCTCTCTCCTTCACCGTTCTGTCTCATCTCCTAACTCTCTACCCTCTCACATGGTTTCCACAGAATTTTGCAACTCCCTGATGTCATATTTCAATGAAAAAGATGTAATTACCTTTATGGAGGGACAGGTGATCCAGAAGGTGCTGGTGATGCTGGTGAGTGAAAAGGGACAGGTGAGTCAGGAGAGGCAGCTGAGTTATAAAACAAAAGAAATAAATAAAAAAAGAAAATGTATTTACCTTTATGGAGGGACAGGTGATCCAGAAGGTGCTGGTGATGCTGGTGAGTGAAGAGGGACAGGTGAGTCAGGAGAGGCAGTTGAGTTATAAAACAAAAAGAAAAAAAAAAAAGAAAAGAAAATGTATTTACCTTTATGGAGGGACAGGTGATGCAGAAGGTGCTGGTGATGCTGGTACTGTGTGAGTGAACAGGGACAGGTGAGTCAGGAGAGGCAGCTGAGTTATTTAAAAAAATAAATAAAAAGAAAATGTCTTTACCTTTATGGAGGAGCAGGTGATGCAGAAGGTGCTAGTGAGTGAAGATGGACAGGTGTGTCAGCGGAGTTATTTAAAAAATAGAAAAAAAAAAGAAAAAAAATGTCTTTACCTTTATGGAGGGGCAAGTAATGGTGATGCTGGTACAGGTGAGTGAGGAGGGGCAGGTGAGTCCAGAAAGGCAGCTGAGGTGGAGCTCCCTGATCTGCTATACTCTTGGGCACGCGCCCAGCCTGAGCAAAGACAAACGCTTAATAAATTACTGTCCAATTCAGAATACAGTTTAATGTGTAATATAATCTTAATTTAATCTTTAATCTAAATAAACGGCATTCTTTACAATAAATAAACTGTACTAACAATAATAAAAATCTTAATAAACACAATAACAGCCAGAACCAGATCAATAAGCAGCAACAGACTGTTTACAATCAAACTACCGATAATCAAGTTTTAAGTTTTTGTCCAAAAAGACCAACTTGTCCACATTTTCTGCCAAAAGTACAGATCTAGTTGCAGTGAATATCTCCAGTGGTGGAGAAAATCATCTCAATAACAACAGTAGCAGCAGTGTGGCTGTATTTGCCATTA
>JBBPBX010047349.1:5669-26193 GCA_038048925.1 Garcialebias charrua | reverse complement strand
ATGTTGTGATCACACTAGATTTTTTTGAAAAATATCAGCTTTGTGGTTTTTGATAGAATTGATAATATGTGATACAAAGTAGAAAATAATGGACGTAGGTTGACACATTTATGTCTATAAAACATTGAATTTTATTTCAAATAACTCCAACAGGATACATTTCGTATATGAACATGTTGTGATCACACTAGATTTTTTTGAAAAATATCAGCTTTGTGGTTTTTGATAGAATTGATAATATGTGATACAAAGTAGAAAATAATGGACGTAGGTTGACACATTTATGTCTATAAAACATTGAATTTTATTTCAAATAACTCCAACAGGATACATTTCGTATATGAACATGTTGTGATCACACTAGATTTTTTTGAAAAATATCAGCTTTGTGGTTTTTGATAGAATTGATAATATGTGATACAAAGTAGAAAATAATGGACGTAGGTTGACACATTTATGTCTATAAAACATTGAATTTTATTTCAAATAACTCCAACAGGATACATTTCGTATATGAACATGTTGTGATCACACTAGATTTTTTTGAAAAATATCAGCTATGTGGTTTTTGATAGAATTGATAATATGTGATACAAAGTAGAAAATAATGGACGTAGGTTGACACATTTATGTCTATAAAACATTGAATTTTATTTCAAATAACTCCAACAGGATACATTTCGTATATGAACATGTTGTGATCACACTAGATTTTTTTGAAAAATATCAGCTATGTGGTTTTTGATAGAATTGATAATATGTGATACAAAGTAGAAAATAATGGACGTAGGTTGACACATTTATGTCTATAAAACATTGAATTTTATTTCAAATAACTCCAACAGGATACATTTCGTATATGAACATGTTGTGATCACACTAGATTTTTTTGAAAAATATCAGCTATGTGGTTTTTGATAGAATTGATAATATGTGATACAAAGTCTTTATTGTGTTCTTCTTCTAGTGGTGGCTAGTACTGTAGTAAATAGCTTGAGGAACACTACTGCCACCATGTGGTAAGACGAGTAGGATTCTGGACCCCGCCCACAGAAGGGGTACAAAAAAGCTGTGGAAACAGAACATAGATGTGACCCGACCCGAACTGAGCCGACCTGAGCCGATCCAACCCGAGCCGAGCCGAGCGGTGGAAAAGAGGCATAATAGGACCAGCACTGAGGTCTACTTGGATCAGCAAAGACACAAGTCCATTGTCTGAGGCCATGATAATGTAATGTATTTATGGGTCACACAGGAACAAAATCTTTCCTAGAATGTCAGAACCGTCAATCAGCACACATACCAGGAGGTTAAAAAAAATAAAGATATTTATTTATGCATCTAATACTCCTACAAAGTATAAAATCAACCCTTCCACCTGATCCTCACCCCAAGCTAAATAAAGGACTACAATAAAGATGAAATGAGTTCATTTATAGCTCGCCCAGCTGGCGAGACCACTCGTCCAGGGCCTAAGCTTGCAAGTTGTTCAACACCCCGGGGATTGACTTGGCTGGACGACGATTGGACCTTCTGGATTGGCTACACATCAGATCAGAGCAGGCAGCAGAAACAGCAGCAGGGGAGTCAGGTGGTGCACCAAATGAGGCACCCAGCCTCCCCTCCTGACACAGGAACACTTCTTACTGTCGTCGTCCCCGGCAGGCCTAAATTTTATTTATTTATTTAAATTAGGACAATGCATATTAATCAACATGTCAGCAGTAAGCATCAATGTAAATATGCAGGAGTTCGCACAATAGCTCATTTTCATCTGTTGTCCTAAGGCAGGTAAGAACAAGAAACATCCCACAAAACAAAAGAGCAGAGAATACAAACATCACCTATATAACACATAACCCAACATGAAATTACAATAAAGATATGATGCCATAAGAAAATAGACAAAGTAATCTACACGAGTGCACTTCTGATTAGTTTTCAGCCAAAGTTTCAAAGAGTTTTTAAAGCTGGAGTTCCTGATGGAAACTGCGAACGACACCCTCCCTCCAAAAGGAGGCTGCCACTGAAAGCTCTGCCCTCAGTTTGTTTGAGACTTTTATTCAGTGTACGGTACTGCTCCTCTGATGGCACACAGCTGTCCCTGATTAGTCTCTTTGCCTCCTCCGAGTCTTGCCCACTCTATCTAAAGAGTGGAACTAAACACAAGTACGAAACGTGTCGTTTATTAGTACGTTTCACTGTGAGACACTCTGAACTCAGTATTTTAAGTAGAGATTTGATCTTCACAACTCATTTTTGTGGGATGTTTTTGTGTGTGTGTGTGTGTGTGTGTGTTTAAGCTTCAGTGCCCCAGTTCACCAATTCCCCAACCGTGATTGTGATGGTAGGGCTGCCAGCACGTGGGAAAACTTACATTTCCAAGAAACTCACCAGATACCTGAACTGGATCGGGGTTTCAACCAAAGGTATTATCTCACGGTACAAGATTGCACTAAAACTCAGATTTTATTTCAAAAGTTTTGTCATATTTAACATTTGCAAAGATCTGTTTCCCATTTGCTACAAAACCATTTTAGTGGCAGTTAAAATAAAATAAATGGTCTTGAGATAAAGTGAATTTTATATTTTAATACAGAAAAAACAAAGAACTTTAATGATAATGTCTAAAAACTAAAATATAAAAAAAGTCTGGTGCAAATAACATAACAAACATAAATGTGCATGTTTTAGTCTATTCATACAAGCTTGCATTCACCTTACTTTGACTAAAACCACATTTATTATTTGAGCACCGTAATAGTTTGATGAAACCTCCCTTTTTAAAGGGACTTATCGTTTATTGTATTATAATGTTTCCTGTTATTGATGTTATGTTTTGTTTTATGAAATGACTGTTATGACTAGTTGATTGTAGAAAAATAGTATTTTTAAACAGTTAAATAAGATGATGTCTTTTTAACTAAGAAACACTAACTGTCATAAAGTTAAAGGGATTTTCCAGTGGTTTAAAAATAATACATCATAAAGGAAAAAATTTTTAATAGTTGTGTCCAAAGTTATAAACAATGTTAAATTATGTTTCTTTTTTCCCCCAGTGTTTAATATTGGGCAGTATAGAAGAGAGGCCACACGTTCCTACAATAGCTATGAGTTCTTTAAACCTGACAACACCGAGGCGATGAAGATACGCAAGTATGAACTTTAATACAGTTTTTGATTTTCTCACATCAGAACACTGTGCAAAACAATCACAAGGTATCAAAGTTCATGCTCAATAATCCAGACAAAAAATCCAACAAAGTTCAGACAGGTCATCTAGATGGTTTCTTTCATATTTTGTTGAAACGTTTCGTCCTTAATTCATCCAAAGGACTTGGTCAGTCTGAGGAGCCGCAACAAACTCAGTCCTACAAGCAGCACATTCATATAGTGAGCAAACCAGTTCGGTCTCTTGGTGCAACATACTTGCTATGGTAAATTGCACCCCTGCGCGATTACCTGAAGGAATACAATCACGCCTTTTACGGCAGGGGGCGTCGCCACGCGTCAGAGATACCGCCTTTCAGGTACTTAAGCGACTGACGCCCCTCTGTCTTCCTCTTTTTGCCCTTCACCTCGCTGAAACACCTGAACATCGCGGGACCTCTCTGTTGTCGCATCGCTTGATTGAGGTGAGCTTGCTCCCTACACTGAGCGTACAGAGAAATTTTTCTTGCGTACTGCTGGGCTGGCGAAAGCTAGTCCAGCATTTTTCTACTTACCCGAGGTTTTTCTTCTCTTCCGCAGCTTCGCTCGACCCTAACTGCGTCACAACCTTCTGCTAATCTACTAGCAGTCTACTAGCGAAAGCAAGACGACGGAGAAGACGGCTTCGAACAAAAGGAAACTAGGACCAACTTCTACTCTTCTCGTCTCCGGACATGGCTCCCGAGAAGGGAAAGCGGAGGAAAAAGAAGAAGAAAACCAGGACGACGAGTCCTCGCTCGCGCCCATGCCCCAGAGGTTGCGGCTACTCCCTTTTGGTGACGGACACCCACGAGGCCTGTCCTGTCTGCCTAGGGATCCTGCACGCGAGGAAGGCACTGGAATCCCCCAACTCCTGCCCCACTGTCGTCGAATGACGGCCACAGTGAGGAAATGCCGCACGGACACGTTGGCCAAATCCATGGCAAGGACCGCGGCGAAGAAAGTTGCACGTCGCACTAACCTGCCTGCTCCAGAACTAGAGCCTGGAAACGTGGACCTGGAGTGCAGTGGCCGGGTCGGGGAGGACAACGCGTCAGACTCCTCACTTGCTGTCGAAGACTCGACGCCAGAAGTGTCTGACATAGACGCCGAATACGGTGACAAGGGAGAAACAGTTAATTCCTCCCAGAACCTGGCGCAGAACCTTCCGGAACCGGACTTGTTGGTACCTGCCCTTTTCGACCTGTGCCATAGGGCCGCTGATGCCCTGCAGGTCGCGTGGCCGGACCCCACGCCTCGCCAACAGGCTACGAGGCTGGCGGAAAACTATTTCTATGCGAAGCAACCGACAACGTCGCAGAAAATGCCAATGGAACTCAAACGCTCCTGGGCGGAGCCCAGGGCTCCCATCATGCTGCCATTGTCCCGACTCTTGGATGTTGCGGGAATGGAGGCTCTGGGTCTTGCCAGCGCACCCCCGATAGAGGAGTCTCTGGCGGCTAACCTGGCCCCCACGGCCACGGGGATGAAACCAACGCTGCTTAGCAAAGCCTGTCGCACTTCGGAGAAACAACTCGAGAAGTGCTACAAGGCCCAAGGCCTCGCGGCTCGCGCAATGAATGCGTCAAGCATGGTACAGGCGTACCTGGCAGAAAAACTACAGGATATCCAGGTAACAAAAGACGAGCAGGCTGCAACCGAGGCCATAGAGGAGGCCCGCCGTGCCTCTGACCTCGTGCTCAGCATGATGGGGACAGTAGCTATTTCCCAGGGCAAAGCAATGGCAGAAATAGTTGTCGCCCAGCGCCATCTTTGGCTAACACTGTCGGACCTCCCGGAAACCAGAGGTCCACCTTCCTACAGCACCCGATCGAGTCGACGGGACTCTTCGGGAGAGCCCTGGAACGTGTCCAGACAAGGCTAGAACAAAGACGCAAACAAGCGGATGCCCTCCGCGAGGGTTTGCCAAGGAAAAAATTTGCCCCACCAACGGAAAACACGCGTGGTCTCCCACGAAAGAGACCCGCTGGGGACTGTGAGGCTTCGCAGTACCGTCCGAGTGCTGCTTCGACCTCTTCCTATGGAAACCAGTTTCGGACCTGATGAACCAGGACGAACTGATAATTTTACAGGTTCGCCCGCCCACGAGGTACAGGAACCTAACTTTCTGATCCCAGTCTCTGCTCGTAATAATAATAATAATAATAATAATTTTATTTAAAAGCGCATTTCAGGACACCCAAGGACACTTAACAAACCAATACAGTGCAATACAGAGCAAACATTATCAGCGACAAATTGAAATATAAAATACATAAAGGATATAAAATGGAAGATAAAAATACATTTAGTAAAGTTAGTGATAAGCTAGTCTAAAGAGATGGGTTTTCAGGGCAGTCTTGAACAGAGAAAGGGAGGTGGTGTTTCGAAGGTCTGGCGGTAGGGCGTTCCAGAGGTGAGGGGCAGAGCAGGTGAAGGCCCTGCTCCCCATGGTGGAGAGGCGGGCAGAGGGTACATGGAGATGTAGTGAAGAGGAGGATCTGAGAGAGCGTGATGGGATGGAGATTTGTAGGAGGTCAGATAGATAAGGAGGGGCAAGGTTGTGGATAGCTTTGAACGTGAGGAGTAGAATTTTGAAGATGATGCGTGATTTAACCGGGAGCCAGTGGAGCTGCTGCAGGACAGGAGTGATGTGGTTATAGTAGGAGGTTTGAGTGATGACACGGGCAGCTGAGTTCTGGACCATCTGTAACTTGTGGAGAGATTTGTTGGGGAGGCCGTAGAGAAGGGAGTTGCAGTAGTCGATACGGGAAGTCACAAGACTGTGCACCAGGATGGCTGTGGAGCGGGGTGTGAGAGAAGGACGGAGACGGTTAATATTACGGAGGTGGAAATAGGCAGACCGAGTAATATTGTTGATGTGTGAAGTGAAGGAGAGAGTGGTGTCGAGGATGACACAGAGACTCTTGACCTGAGGGGAGGGGGATAGCAGAGAGTTGTTAAGGGGGACGAGAAGATGTTCTGATTTTGAAATAGAGTTTTTGGTACCAACAAGAATGATTTCTGTTTTGTTGCTGTTTAGTTGAAGGAAATTGTTAGAAAACCAGTGATTTAGCTCGTTGAGACAGTCGGTGAGGATGGAGGGTGGGTGGGTGGAGTTAGGTTTTGATGATAAGTAGAGCTGCGTGTCATCAGCATAGCAGTGGAACAACCACGAGGAGCTGGTGACATGTGTGCGCGCACCAAACATGACTCGCCTACTGTATATGTAAACAAAACAGACACTGTTTCAGACATGTACAAAAATAAAAGTACCAAAGCACAGACTGCCCTGGTTCTTGACTCGAGTCCCATTTTTATAAAACTCAGACCTCAGGGTCGAACTATGAACCACAGCAAGATACACGAGATTCGCCGGAGACGGCCTGATCTCGCAATATTTTCTGTTGGGCCGAGCAACCTGCTCGAAAAGGCACGAGAGGGGTCAAAGGTCACCCCCTTAGACCTGAAACACGAGGAGCAGCAACTCAACATGCCATTCAGGCTTAGCACGCATGCGCAGGCTTGGGAGACGTGTCTACCAAATGATTGGGTCATGACAACAATACGTCATGGGCTCAAGTTGCAGTTCTCAAAGAGACCGCCCCGTTTCTCAGGGGTGTTGCAATCTAAGATCAACCCTGTATGCGCGCACGTGCTGAGGGAGGAAGTTTCAAAGATGCTGAAAAAGGGAGTGATTAGTTTGGTCTCAGGACGCAAACTACGCTCCGGACACTACAGCAAGTACTTCCTGTGCCCAAAAAGGACAGTTCCTTGAGACCAATTCTGGATCTCAGGACTCTCAATAAAAGAATTAAAACTTTCAAGTTCAGGATGCTTACACTGCGGCAAGTTCTCCAGTCTGTGAGACCAGGAGACTACGCATGTACAGTGGATTTGAAAGATGCCTATTTCCATATAGGCGTGTGGAGGAGACACAGAAAGTTCCTCCGTTTTGCATTAGAAGGAAACGCTTATGAATTCAAAGCCTTACCCTTCGGTTTAAAGACTGCTCCGCGTACATTTACTAAATGTCTGGATGCAACCCTGACCCCTCTTAGGAATCAAGGACTCAGGGTCTTGAATTACCTGGACGACCTGCTAATTCTGGCTGGAAGCAGAAGGCAGGCACTGTCACACTCCCTTAAGGTGATCTCTCACCTGGAGTCTCTCGGTTTTGTTATAAACCTACAGAAAAGCGATCTGACCCCGTCACGGGTTACCGTATTTCTGGGTGTACAGATTTACACTGTCCAATACAGGGCATGGCTCTCAAAGGAAAGAGTTTCCTCCATTCGCCATTGTCTGGGAAAATTTAAACTGGACCATCGGGTCCCTGTGAAAACGTGCCAACGCCTGCTGGGCCTCTTGGCGGCAGCCATTCCTTGTGTGCCACGTGCATTATTGAAAATGCGGGCCATGCAGGTATGGTTTAACCAACAAATACAACCCGCTCTGCCTAAACAAGCAGAAAAGGTTAAGATAGACCCAGAGTGTCTAAAGGCCCTGGAACCTTGGAGAGATCTGTCCGTTTTCACGGAAGGGGTCTCACTGGGAAGGGTGTCGTCCCGTGTAGTCATCACGACGGACGCCTCAAAAACAGGATGGGGAGCGATCTGCAGAAACCAGAACGCCCGCGGCCTTTGGAACGAGCAGGAAGCCAAATTACATATTAACTTCCTGGAATTGCTGGCCGTATTCCTGTCATTGAAATACTTCTTCAGTAAAGGTCTGGTTGCTGGGCATCATATCCTGGTAAAATCAGATAACAGGACCACGGTGTCCTTCATCAACAGAGAGGGAGGGACGAGGTCCCGGGCCCTCCTCGATCTGACACGGAGGATGCTCACGTGGTGTGCTCCAAGAATTCTGTCACTTAGGGCGACTCATGTCCCTGGTGATCTGAATTATGGAGCAGATGCCCTTTCAAGAGGGCCTCTTTTGGCGTCGGAATGGAGCCTGAACCCACGGATCGTGGAACAGGTATGGTCACGTTTCGGCAGAGCCTCTGTGGACCTGTTCGCTTGCAGAGCTAGCTCACACTGTGACCTCTATTTCTCCCTGAAGGAGACAGATGCTCCGTTGGGGATAGACGCTCTGGCACATGATTGGCCAGCAGGGGTGCTCTACTACGCCTTTCCACCTGTCCCTCTGATCGGGGCGACATTGGAACGGGTAAGACGGGGAGCCCTCTCTTTGATCCTCATAGCTCCCAGATGGCCACAGAAACCGTGGTTCCCGGAGTTGATCTCAATGTTGTCAGGGACACCATGGCAATTGCCTCCTCATAAGGACCTACTGACTCAGGCACGTGGACAACTTCTACACCCACGTCCAGGGTTGTGGCAACTCTCAGCCTGGCCCCTGAAAGGTACTGGCTGAAAGCCTAAGGCTTTGGTTGCTTTGTCCCGACACAAGCAGCAATAACATTCACAAGGGTGTCCCTTGATGTTTGTTTTTTGCCTAGGAGATGTATAATGGAAAGGTTTTCCCTCTCCTTGACTGATCTCCAACATCAGGATGGGCTCCACTTGTCAGTCAGGCCGTAAAAAAAAAAGACGAAGAGGGAAACATTGCTCCTCCTGCTCAAAGGGAAACAGGAGTCAATGAGTACTGTACTCACGCTACTAGAGCACGCTTGGGCTGTCTCTAGTTAGTGTTACTGTATATATAAATGGTCATGTGAGACATCATGTGGATGTCTCTCACATTTGGCTTTTTTCCTCTTGGCATCTGCTCTCTGCATCCCTTGTAAGCAGCTAGGAGATGGCCATCCCTTAGGATGGAGGTTCTCACATGCATTTTGCTGAGCATTTCAAGGGCGTGAATGAATTACGTTCCCATAGCAAGTATGTTGCACCGAGAGACCGAACTGAAAGGGAACTGAAAGTTATGCACCATAACTCATGTTCCCTGAAGGAAGGGAACGAGGTGCAACATAGCTGGCCCTTTTCAATGCTGAAAGCTCGGTGAAGTGCAATTTCTGAGAAAGATGGAGGGGCGTCAGTCGCTTAAGTACCTGAAAGGCGGTACCTCTGACGCGGGGTGACGCCCCCTGCCGTAAAAGGCGTGATTGTATTCCTTCAGGTAATCGCGCGGGGGCGCAATTTCCCATAGCAAGTATGTTGCACCTCGTTCCCTTCCTTCAGGGAACATGAGTTATGGTGCATAACTTTCAGTTTTGTGGTAGTAAGATGGTTCCTGGAGCCTGCCCTCTCCCACGTCGACTCTGAGCTAGCCATAGCCAAAGTGGTTCAAAACATCATCAAAGTTCATGCATGAACTTTGATGTTTTGAACCACTTTGTTGCTTCTTAAAGCTTGTTGACATTTATTTATGCTTGAGGTCTTCAGAATCATTTATGAAGGCCTAGCATAACCATAACCATAGCAATACTTTTTTTCTGTTGGCTGCTCCGTTTGTTAGGATTTGCCACAATGAGCAAACTCATAAAGATTTGGCAATTGTTTTACACAGGATGCCTTACCTAACACAACAACAGAGCTAACACAGCTCACATGTGTGGAGCAAAGGGCTGCCCTCATGCATACCCAGTAAAGCGGGCCTTAAAGGCCTTGCTCAAAGGCCCACATTGGGCCAAATGAGGTTGAAGGTGGGTGCTTCACCTTTCCCACACAAATTATCTTGTAACATGCAGGGAAATCGATCAAAACTCCCTTTCTCGCATCTGCCTCCACTTCCCTTCGATCATTGCAACATGTAATAGATTAAATTTGGTTAAATAAAATGTTCTAAAATGCATGTTTAAATGCTGCTCAACCAATGTCAATGTCAATTTTATTTATATAGCACATAAAAACAACCAAAGCCGACCAAAGTGCTGTACAGTTAAAAAAAATTAAAAAACAACAGAGTAAAATGCATCTAGTGCCACTGAAACATAATAAAGTTATCAGTAAATACACAACAACAATAAAATCTGCTCAAAATTTGTTCTCAGACTCTGTGAGGATCAAATGCCAAGTAAAACAGATGAGTCTTGAGCAAAGATTTAAAAGTCTCAACAGTCTGAGTGGTCTTTAGATTCTCAGGTAAACTGTTCCACAGCTTTGGAGCAGCAACCGCAAAAGCCCGATCACCTCTGGATTTCATTCTGGATCTGGGGACATCTAAGAAAACTGGTTGGTAGACCGGAGTGCTCTTACTGGAGTGTAGATGTTGATAAGATCACATAAATATGACGGGGCCAGACCTTTTAAGATTTTAAAAACAAGCAATAAAATCTTAAAATCCATCCGATAGTGGACGGGAGCCAGTGAAGAGACGCCAGGACAGGGGTTATATGTTCATATTTTTTAGTTGAAGTTAAAAGACGAGCTGCTGCGTTCTGGACAGATTGTAAACGATGCAAAGATGATTTGTCTAAACCAACCTACAGTGAATTACAATAGTCCAAACGAGAGGTAATAAAAGTGTGAATCACCTTTTCAAGGTCTCTGAAAGAGAGACAAGACTTCACCTTGGGAATGAGTCTTAGTTGGAAGAAACCGGATTTAACAACTGCATTTATCTGTTTGTCTAATTTAAAAACCAATTAAAGGCAATTAAACCAAATATTGAAACTACTGTCAATAATAAAAATAAAATAATTGTAGAAAAATTGCTTTTGTATTAATCTAATTGGCTAAGGCATTGGTCTTGTTCATTTATTTATGATACTGGGACCTGATTCTGGATCAGTAAACAGATTCAATGTCACTGATTCAGATTACAAAATGTTTATGCCAGCAGAGTAGGCCTTGCTGGTTCAAGCAGCTCAGTATTATTAATTTTCAACTGGAGCTCAGTTTGACGTTATTCCTCATTTACAAAGCATGTCACTGGTAATACAAATGAGTGTATGGTTTAACATTTTAAATTTGCATAAACAGTGCTTGTGTCAGTGCTGCCCTGAAAGATGTGTGTGATTACCTAACCATGGGCCAAGGTCAAGTTGCGGTGAGTAAAAATTGAAATGGTTCCACTTGATGCAACTGTGATCACTTTCATAATCACATTTTATTCTGTTAAAAGTGTAAAAATGCCAAGAGGCCTTACCAGTGTTCTGCCTCAATAAGAAATGTGTATGAATCAAATGTGGGTACATGTGAGATTATCATTAGCAAATGTGGGATTATATATAAAGCATAAAAATGAATATAGGAAGAAATAAAACACGCACACACATTTTTTGAAATGCCTAATATGATGTATAAAAGTATAAAAAGGCTTTAAAATGCAACAATGCCTACAAAGATTCAAAAGTTTTTCCATGCAGCTGTCATCACCAAGTTCCTCATTCAGCTTTCTACTAACCCAAACATACTATGATTCAGGGGCAAAGTTAACATTTTCAGCCTTAGTAGTTAAAAACATCCATATATTTTGAACAAAACTTCCCTAACAAATTGCTTCTTAGGAAAAATAAAAAATAAATAAAACAAGGAAGATGGCAAACCTTCTACACTGATGTCTTCAGAAAAAGGGGGCCAGCACCTCAGGCAAAATGTTTCAACCTCTTTTACAGAGATGCTCATTGTTACATCTATAAATCAATTGTGAAAAAAGTGCATAAAAGCATAACATTTACAAAACAAAATGTGCCAGAAGCTAACTGCTTCACATCCAGAGATGAACAAACAGAACTCAAAGAAATTTTCTCACAGTATCAATTTTGCAAGGCCCAAATCCTCCCATTCTGCAAAAAGATTAAACTTCAGTGTAATGTGAAACATATCTACCTGTATTTTATATTTTAAAAACCTCTGATCTTGTTTGACCTTGTAAGGTTTTTGATGCTACCAACACAACTTCTGAACGCAGAGAAGTCATCCTCGGCTTTGCCAAAGAAAATGGTTATAAGGTTTGCTTATTTTATTTTTTTCCTCTGTCCAATTACTATACTTGAATATATCCATTCATAAAGTACATGTCGTACAACAGTTTCCATGTCTCTTTTTTCTGTATAGATTTTCTTTGTGGAATCGATATGTGATGACCCGGAAATCATTGCTGAGAATATCAAAGTAAGTGTTACGGTTTCTGTTGGTATAGCTGCCGCTGGTGATAACCTTTCCCAAAGATGCAGTGGTGCGTCATGCATTTTACACCTAGGCCTTCAGTGGTGTCCTGTCTGAATTGATCCACCTCTTAATACCACCATTATGACGCCACGGCTATGGAAACCATCAACACTACACAGAAATGTGGCATAATGTGGTGCTGCATCACAGACATGTATCTCATGCAACAAAAATGAATGCCCGTCACTGTTAAACATGGTTCTTTTCACAAAGATGAATTCCTTTACTCCTTTCTCAAATGTATTGCATCACTCAGCCCTCTGTGAATAACAAGCTGCCATCAGAGCACCAATGAACAATTGTTAGGCTGATGGTTCTCCTTTTACATGTGAACAGCAAGTTCTGGATGTCGCCACCAAACTGTTTGTTGCAGCTCCTCAGACTGAAAAGTATTTTGGATAAAAGACAAAATTGTTCAACAAAGAAGAATCAGTCCAGAGGACCTGACTTGTTAGATTTTTTCTACCTGGATTATTGAGCATACATCAGGACATTTAGCATCAGGATAAATGCAATAAGGACCCAAGTGTCATTGCGTAAGCAACTCTTCAAGATTCCAAGGTTTCAAGGTTCTTTATTTGTCATTCACACCCCACGTGGTACATGTGGTGGAACAAAATTATGTACATGTTACATCCAACAATCAAATGTAAAAGAAAACCAGTAAGATCTAAGAGGTGAACCAAGAAAAACATTAACTAAATATACACTAAGCACTAATAGCATAAAAACATTATGCCGAACAGCAGCACGAACATGAGTCTGTGTGAGCAGATGAGCACGAATGAACACAGCAACATGAAACAGATCAGCAGCAACATGAAACAGATCAGCAGCAACATGAAACAGATCAGCAGCAACATGAAACAGATCAGCAGCAACATGAAACAGATCAGCAGCAACATGAAACAGATCAGCAGCAACATGAAACAGATCAGCAGCAACATGAAACAGATCAGCAGCAACATGAAACAGATCAGCAGCAACATGAAACAGATCAGCAGCAACATGAAACAGATCAGCAGCAACATGAAACAGATCAGCAGCAACATGAAACAGATCAGCAGCAACATGAAACAGATCAGCAGCAACATGAAACAGATCAGCAGCAACATGAAACAGATCAGCAGCAACATGAAACAGATCAGCAGCAACATGAAACAGATCAGCAGCAACATGAAACAGATCAGCAGCAACATGAAACAGATCAGCAGCAACATGAAACAGATCAGCAGCAACATGAAACAGATCAGCAGCAACATGAAACAGATCAGCAGCAACATGAAACAGATCAGCAGCAACATGAAACAGATCAGCAGCAACATGAAACAGATCAGCAGCAACATGAAACAGATCAGCAGCAACATGAAACAGATCAGCAGCAACATGAAACAGATCAGCAGCAACATGAAACAGATCAGCAGCAACATGAAACAGATCAGCAGCAACATGAAACAGATCAGCAGCAACATGAAACAGATCAGCAGCAACATGAAACAGATCAGCAGCAACATGAAACAGATCAGCAGCAACATGAAACAGATCAGCAGCAACATGAAACAGATCAGCAGCAACATGAAACAGATCAGCAGCAACATGAAACAGATCAGCAGCAACATGAAACAGATCAGCAGCAACATGATGTGATATTTCACAGTGATTATCCTGGTTAGAGATTCATGAGTCTAACAGCCTCAGGGTAGAAGCTGTTCCTCAGTCTAGTGGTTCTACACTTAATGCTCCTCAACCTCCTTCCTGAGGGGAGTGGGGCAAAAAGTGTGTGCTGGGTGAGTGGGGTCCTTCATGATGCAGGTGGCCCTCTCCTGCATCTGGAGGTGTAGATGTCTGTGATGGTGGGGAGACTGACTCCAACAGACTTCTGTGCAGCCTTCACCACTCTCTGTAAAGCTTTTCTTTCTGCAGCTGTGCAGCCTCCATGCCACACGTTGATGCTGGAGCACAGGACGCTCTCCACTGCACACCTGTAGAAGGAGGTGAGGACTGAGCTTCTCAGACCAGCTCGTCTCAGCCGTCTAAGAAGTAGAGTCTCTGATGATCTTTCTTGATCAGGCTGGTGGTGCTGTTGCTCCAGCTGAGGTTATCATTCATGTGTACACCCAAATAATTGTAGCTGGAGACCACTTCCACCGCAGATCTTCTTATTTTCAGGGGGGTGTAGGTGTGTTTGTTCCTTCTGAAGTCCACAATCATCTCTTTTGTCTTCTTCACATTGATGTGAAGGTTATTCTCTTTGCACCAGCTCTCCAGGTGTTCCACCTCCTGCCTGTAGCTGGACTCATCATTGTTTGTGATGCATCCCACCACAGCTGTATCATCTGCAAACTTTACAGTATGACAGCCTGGATGGGTAGCTGCACAATCATACGTGAGCAAAGTGAATAGGAGAGGGCTCAGCACACATCCCTGAGGAGAGCCAGTGCTGAGGGTTATGATGGAGCAGGAGAAGTTGTGAATCCTCACTGACTGAAGTCTGTTTGTTAAGAAGTATCTTTGTTAAGTCTCTTAGTTAAGAAGTTGTTATGAAGTCTGTAAGAACTCTTCAGTGTTCGTTGTAAATTAGCTCATGTTGTACTTTGATCACTATGAAAACTGTTGGGAAAAATGTGAAAACCCTTCAAGGGTAGGCAGATGGCAACCTCTACAACCCCATGGATGCGGACTATGATATCCTGGAATACTTTGGCGAAGCTGTGGCTGAGTGGTTAGAGCATCTGTCTTCCAATGCGAGAGTTGGGGGTTCAATTCCACCAGCAGTCACATGCTGAAGTGTCCCTGGGCAAGACACTGAACCCCTAAATGTCTCTGATGTGTGTCCCATCGGTGTATGAATGTGATAAAGCTCTGATTAGTCTTTGTACAGAAATAATAGAATATGGATGAAATGAGGCACAGATTGTGTTGTAAAGAGTTTTGAGTGTCTTGATAAGATAGAAAGGCTCTATATAAATACAATCCATTTACCTCTCTATTTTGAAGACGTTCTTTTATATTACCTTGAGTCGTGTTCAGTAGAATTGTCCAGCTGTTTTCAAACCTTTGGGTGTTGTAAAATAAAAAAAAGAGTAGCAACATAAAAATGTGTTGGTGCCCAAGTGCTCCCTCCACCTCAGCCTTCTGTCTTAAAACAGCAAGTGAAGCTGACCAGTCCAGACTATGAAGACTGTGATAAAGAAGAGGCAGTGGCTGACTTCCTGAAGAGGATTGAATGTTATCAAATGACTTACATCTCCCTGGACGACAACAAGGACAGGTAAAACATCTTCTTTTAATTACTTTACACAAAGAGCAACTAAAATCACAGGCCAAACATTTCCTTTTCTTCATGCAGGAATCTGTCCTACATCAAAATCTTTGATGTGGGTAGCAGGTACCTGGTGAACCGGGTCCAGGACCACATTCAGAGCAGAATAGTTTACTACCTGATGAACATCCATGTCACTCAAAGATCCATCTACCTGTCTCGCCACGGAGAGAGCGAACTCAACCTGGTGGGTCGTATAGGAGGAGACCCGGGGCTCTCCCCCCGTGGGGCTAAGGTAAGACTCGTTAATCCTTATCAGTTCTCAAACATTTCTAAAAATATGTTCATGACACAATCAAAGCTTGTTCAACATTTTATCACTATAACTTTTTTTTTTTACTTTATTTTTTTTACATTAAAATGTATTTGCAATATTTTTCTAACTGAAATAAAGAAGCATTTCTTAAATATCTTAAAAGGTTTAGGATTTTTTAAAAATCTATTTCAACATACTTGCTTCATTTTTGCAGCTACTGTTTTGTTAATTTTTGCAGTTAGTTACGATTCTGCTGATGTTAGAAGTCGCAACGGTTCTGCAAATGTTCTCTTCTCCTCTTTAAGAAACATTTGAAGTTTTTATCTGTTTTTGTTGTTTTTGACAGATTGTTTATTTGTTTGTTTATCAGTTTGCCAGTGCTCTGGGTGCATACATGCGTGGTCAGTGCATCACTGACCTAAAAGTCTGGACGAGCCACATGAAGAGGACCATCCAGACCGCCGAGTCCCTGGGAGTCCAGTATGAACAGTGGAAAGCTCTAAATGAGATTGATGCTGTGAGACATTAAATTACTCTAACTTGATGGGAAAATTTATAGCTTCTAGAATAATTTTTACCAGCTATTACTGTGTAGTTTTATCTTTTGCTTGCTTTATTGTCCCTCGGTACGGCGCAGAGTGGGAATTGGAAATACGTTCTGTGCACTCAAGGTTTGACATGGCAACCCAGTTTTAGATAGTAAACTTTCTTACACTTAGATTCAGCCACACACCAAAATGAAAGTCAGTATCTCACAGATGTTTCAAGTCATCATTCTCAAAACATGCATAGATGGATGGACAAACGGCTTAACAGAATTTCCACTTCCCCCTCTTCTTCACTCAGCGATGGGGGACAATAATCTACAAAATTCACTGTTGGTGGTTATTAAAATGTCACCTGTTCATTGGGTAAAGTTAATATTCTTATTTTTACATGTGCAGTTGAGTCACCATTATTTAGTAAAATGGCATGTTGTGTTACAAATAAAACTAAATACAAATTAACAAAATAAAATTCAATTGCACCCTAAAGTCACTGTGATAAATTGTCACATTAATTTCATAATCATAATTTCATAATAGCCACAGGAGTGAGTTTAAAAACAGGATGATGTCAATATGAACTACAGTAGTTGAATGAGGTGTCTCTAAAATATCCTGATCTGATGCATAATCAATAATAATAATAACGGTTACTCACACCATGTGTCGTTGTGTCCCTGGGCAAGACACTTAACCCCGAGTTGCTCCCGGTAGGACTGGAAGGCGCCTTGCATGGCAGTTGCCGCTACCGGTGTATGAATGGGTGGATGGTTGGTATTGTAAAGCGCTTTGGGGTCCCACACAGGGGGCTGGAAAGCGCTATATAAATAAGCTCCATTTACCATTTACAAACGTAGGACTGATTAAAGTGAAAACCACACAAATAGGCAGGTCAATGTAGTTTCAAGTTTGGTTGCAAAAACCTTAAAAGAAGAAACAAGAAAATAATACAATGAATGTGAACTCAGCATTTACACAAGAACAGAAGTTTCCATTCAGTAAACTCTCCAGTAAAAAAAGAAAAGAAAAGAAAAGCATATTATATTTGTTTTTCCACAGGGGGTTTGTGAAGAAATGACCTATGAAGAGATCCAGGAGCACTACCCTGAGGAGTTTGCTCTTCGGGATCAGGACAAATATCGATACCGCTACCCTAAAGGAGAGGTGAGGGCTAGTTTAAAAAAAGAGAAAAGTGTACCATCATTTTACATATTAATAACCATCTCCTCAAATGAACCTCTGCCCATCTTGACTTCTGAGAAAGTTAGGGCATCCTGAAAGTTATTATTCAGTGGTGGGCACAGTTCTGCTAATCCACTAACAGCTAATAGCAGAGTTTAAAATCCTGGGGAAAATTTTTTAATTTACTGGATTAGTATTTTTGCTAACTTTGGAAATGGTTAGTGGAATTAGATTTTGCCATCCTTCAGTTCGCTAATAGAATTCACAAGTTTGTTCCTGTCTGTTGTGAGCATGTCTTGAAGAGTCCATTAGGCATATTAGCTTATAACGTGACAAAACTTGATTGGTCGATGCAGCTTCAACTGGAAGGATACAAGACATGTGACGCAAACTAAGTGACAGTCATCTTAGCGGCTAGAGATTTAGTGTTAGCTTCTGTTACTCCATCCATCCATCCGTTTTCTTCCGCTTATCTGGGGTTGGGTTGCGGGGGGTAGCAGCCTAAGTAAGGAGGCCCAGATTTCCCTCTCCCCAGCCACTTGGGCTAGCTCCTCCGGGGGAATCCCAAGGCGCTTCCAGGCCAGCTGAGAACAGCGTGTCCTGGGTCTTCCTCTGGGTCTCCTCCCGGTGGGACATGCCCGGTACACCTCACCAGAGAGGCATCCAGGAGGCTAACCAGATGCCCGAGCCACCTCAACTGGCTCCTCTCAATGTGGAGAAGCAGCAGCTCTACTCTGAGTCCTTCACGGATGACTGAGCTTCTCACCCTATCTCTAAGGGAGAGCCCACACTCTGCTGAGAAAACTCATTTCGTCCTCATGTATTTGTGATCTCGTTCTTTAGGTCACAACCCAAAGCTCATGACCATGGATGAAGGTAGGAACATAGATCGACCAGTAAATTGAGAGCTTTGCCTTTTGACTCAGCTCTCTCTTCACCACGACAGACACCTGCTTCACTGCGGACGCTGCACCTATCCGCCTATCAATCTCACGCTCCATTTTTCACTCATTCGTGAACAAGATCCCGAGATACTTAAACTCCTCCACTTGGGGCAGGACCTCCTCCCCGACCCGGAGAGGGCATGCTACCCTTTTCCAGCTCAAGACCATGGCCTCGGATTTGGAGGAACTGATCCTCATCCCGGCCGCATCACACTCGGCTGCAAACCGCTCCAGCGAAAGCTGTAGATCACGACCTGATGAAGCCAATAGGACCACATCATCTGCAAAAAACAGAGAAGCGATTCTAAGGCCACCAAAACGGATCCTCTCAACACCTTGGCTGCGCCTAGAAATTCTGTCCATAAAAGTTATGAACAGAATCGGTGACAAAGGGCAACCTTGGCGGAGTCCAACTCTCACTGGAAACGAGCCTGACTTACTGCCGGCAATGCGGACCAAGCTCTGACACCGGTCGTACAGGGACCTAACAGCCCTTATCAAAGGGCCTGGTACCCCATACTCCCGGAGTACCCCCCACAGAACCCCCCGAGGGACGCGGTCGAATGCCTTCTCCAAGTCCACAAAGCACATGTAAACTGGTTGGGCAAACTCCCACGCACCCTCCAGGACCCTGTTGAGGTGGACAACTATATGAGGACTAAAATGTCTCGACATGAATACAGATCACACAAATCATGTTGTTTATCTGTTCACAAGTCATATGAGGACCTTGTCCAGCGGCTGGAACCAGTCATCATGGAGCTGGAGAGACAGGAAAACATTCTGGTCATCTGTCACCAAGCTGTTATGAGATGTCTGTTGGCCTACTTCCTGGACAAGAGTGCAGGTGAGGGGGAAAATAACTTTTATTTGACACAAAAATATTCAGTGTGCAGTATAACCCTTTTTTTGAAAATCATATCAAAAACTTGGATTATAGAATATCAGTTTCTTTAAAAGCCTACCATGAATCTTGTTTTGCTGGAGTCATCTTGTAAGGCGGCTGTGGCTGAGTGGTTAGAGCAGTCGTCCTCCAATGCGAGAGTTGGAGTTGGGGGTTCGAATTGACCAGCAGTCACATGCTGTCCCTGGGCAAGACACTGAACCCCTCTTTGCCTCTGATGTGTGTCCCATCAGTGTATGAATGTGATAAAGCAATGATTAATATCTTTAGAATGATTTGTTCAATTAGCTTTGTAGCAATCTAGTAGAGTGCTGTGTGACTGGGTAAATGAGGGCACAGATTGTACTGTAAAGCACTTTGAGTATGTTGAAATAAGATAGAAAGGCACTATATAAGTATAGTCCATTTACATTGTGAAGGCACATTTAAAGAACAAGCCAATGTCTCCTGTTTGAGGGATTTGAATATTGAATGTTTGTAGTTTTATAGATGAGTGTTTCTCACAGGTAACACAAGTCATCCTTAATGTTTTTGGTTAAAGACATTTAAGCGGGTAGAAGTTATACTGTGAAGAAGAACAAAAGAGTTATTTTTAATTTTCTTGTCTGAGCCAAGTGACAGATCCTAGAGTGGAGAGGGAGCAATCTTTTCCACCAGCAGGTGCAATGGTAGAGCGGGGGCGACAAGGTGGTGTACTTGACCACCATAGATTTATCTTAGTCACCCTAATCATTTAAATGGTAAATGGGCTGTACTTATATAGCACCTTTCTATCTTATCAAGCCACTCAAAGCTCTTTACAACACAACTTGTGCCTCATTTACTCATTCATACAGCACTCTACTAGATCTATACAAAAAATAATCAGTGCTTTTAGATCACATTCACACACCGCAGAGACACACATCAGAGGCAATGAGGAGTTCAGTGTCTTGCCCAGGGACACTTCAGCATGTGGAATCGAACCCCCATCTCTTGCAATGGAGGATGACCACTCTAACCACTCAGCCACAGCCGCCCCAAAAGCAATGTAAAAACTAGAAAGCTAATTTTCTCAAATGATAGGGATGGTCAGCTTACACACACACACACACACACA
>JBBPBX010047348.1:0-26193 GCA_038048925.1 Garcialebias charrua | reverse complement strand
CTTATAGATGGCTAATAAATGGTTTCATTAATTCCTACAAACATTTTGTAAATCATTAAAATTTATTATGCATCAATTAAGAGTGAAGGAGACAAAACTGACCAGTTTCTTGCCAAATATTGAGCCAAATCTGTTGACCTATATATTTCATCTAACGTTACTATATTAAACATATCAGACTAGTTACTACTCAAAAATAGGTTTACAAATGCTTATTGTGCTTACAAGGTAGTAACTTAGTCTGACATGTTTAATATAACAACTCTAGATGAAATCTATAGGTGGCAGATTTGGCAAGAAACTGGTCGGTTTTGCCTGTCGACCTTAAATAATGCATAATAGGCAGTCTTTATTGATATATGAACTGTTTATAGAGGACTTAATAATGCATCTAAGAACTATTAGCCATCTATAAGGGGAGATATAAATGGCACCTTTCTAAAATGTATGAGTATCCAAATATAACTGGTGTAAATTTATCAGCAAATCCTTACTATGTTTGCATTTTGTAATTGTTTACTAAAGCTTTAATAGAGCAGAGAGGAGGAGGTCCTTTGCTAGACATGCTGCCTGATGTGTTTGAGTGGCCCATCGCTGTGGACAACTGGGAGGCAGACTATGGTTTGACTTTTTATTTTTTATATACTTTCATACCTTTCCACTATCCCACAATGTCATTTATTACATTTTTCACCTTCTTCCTGCTCCTTATTTCCTCAGGGAAAACTTGGAGATTAGAAGATGTCATTGCCAGGTTAAATGAGAAATATGGAACTCAACTCTTGGTGAACTTTTTTGTTGGCACTGACGACAGGGACTCTAATTCATACATCATTCATGTGTGTATAAAATATGCTGCCAGAAAGCCCTTTTTATATACGATATATTATGCCTACATAAATGTTCATGTAACTTTTTGTAATTCTCTATCACTTTTACTTTTCTAATTGACCAGTTTGACCAGCATACGAGCCTCGGCCTCTCCTCCAGAGATTACTACACCTGCGATGGTCCCTATGCAGAGGTTTGCCTCAGTTTCTAGTAAACTCATATTGATAAAAGTACCATTCATTTGAATCAGGGCCATGAAGTTTTGTTCAGTTTCTTTAAAACTG
Source organism: Garcialebias charrua (assembly GCA_038048925.1). Taxonomy (NCBI): domain Eukaryota; kingdom Metazoa; phylum Chordata; class Actinopteri; order Cyprinodontiformes; family Rivulidae; genus Garcialebias; species Garcialebias charrua. The sequence goes on along the minus strand of JBBPBX010047348.1, from coordinate 25,078 downwards.
AGAACAAATGAGAAATTCTTTGAAACAGCATTGCAATAAAGTGCACACATGCTCTCGTTGGATCAATTACACACCAAAAACAAAACGAACGTCGCAGAAACTTGTAAGGAAAATCAAAGTTAACAAAATTTGGTTCTGTCCCAGTGTTGTCCAGATGGTGACTGGAGCTCCTTAACCACTAATTAATATGCAGAAAGCAGTACTTGCTGCAGCTAGGATTTAAGACTGGCTGACTCGTTCAAACTGTTTCCATGCATAAATGTTAGGAGTTGCATCCTTGCTTTTATCAAAACCATTAGCATTTTCTTCTTCTTCTTCTTTGAAACAGGCATGTCGAACTTATGAGCAGTTCATGATTGACCTGGCTAAGCTGATTCGCTCTGATCGAGGACTGGAAGTCAATGAAACTCTCATAAGAGAGGAAGCAATGCGAATTATGGACTTGGAGAGGGACATAGCCAATGTAAGCATACATTTATACTTATCAGAACACGGGTGAAATAAAAACCTTGACATTTTTCTTAAAAGGGTCATTAAGAATTTGTGCCATCCGGCAGAAAACACAATACTGTACACGTGTAAAAGCCATTTATTTTGATGCACTCAAATCTATGCTGGTTTCAAATTTCCTGCTGTGCTTTTCTGCCCTTTTCATGGCTAAAAGACTGTGTAAAGTGAATTTCAACATTTTCTTCAATAAACATTATAAATGTCATAATTGTAATCTTGTAAATGAGTAAAAAGTCTCAAAATTGTAGCTCAATTAATTTTGGAGTTATAGAGCAAACTGTGTATAAACATATTTCTGTTTCAGGATTTTTTAGGCGTGTTTTAAATGTGACCGCGTTTCGTCACGCGGTCCTCATTAGTATAGCCCCACCCCCTGCAGCTCCAGCCGTATAAATTCGCCTCGGTGGAGCCGTTCACTCGCGAATCGCAGATAGCATCAGATAGCAATAGCATAGATATTTTGTTCATTGTTAGCTAGCTAATCAATTATGCCTCGTTCGTGCATCTTCCCTGGATGTCGCAATGGTCAGGGCACCCGTACAAATCATAACGTGTTTTTATATTGACGGGGAAACTAAACAGCCACTGGCCAAAAGGATGGCCCAGCACAGAAGATCAACATCATCAGGTCAGGACTCTGCAGTCTACACTCATCTCCACGCCAGCGGTCACTCTTTCAAGGATGAAGATGTTCACATCCTTGATAGAGAGGAACGATGGTTTGAGAGAGGAGTAAAGGAGGCCATCTTTGTGAAAAGAAACCGTCCATCATTAAACAGGGGTGGAGGCCTCCGGGTTCAACTGTCCCCCTCTTACAATGCTGTTATTGCTAGTATCACTCAGCCCTCTGTGAATAGCAAACAACCATCAGGGTGCTAATGATCCATTGTTAGGCTGATGGCCCTCCTTGATCATGTGAGCAGCTGGTTTCAGGCTGTCATCAGCCAACTGGTTGTGCAACACTGTGGGAGGGTGCTATTTATAAGACTGAGCTGAACACAGCAACTCAGACTGAGGAAGTCTTTCGGACGAAAGACGAAACGTTTCTACATTTTTTTTTTGCTTTGTTTTGTTTTATTTTTTGAATGTCCAGAGGACCAGACTTAGCTTTTTTAGATTTTTCTACCTGCATTATTGAGCATGCATCAGAGTGTTTTTATATTGCGTGGTTTTATACTGAGCATCTGTAATGCCTGGATAGGTCAATGGATAAAGCGCTTGCCTTCCGTCCCAAACCCCACGGGTTCAAATCCCACATGGTACAAGTCTTTATTTTTATTTTTATTTTTTTTATTAATTCCAGATTAAAAACACACAAGAAAACTATTTACAAAAACAGCGTAACTCTTGGAAAAAGTAGCTGCTGTTACAGACAGAACTCGGATAAAAACAGAGCAGGTTTACTGGATCTCTGCTGCCTGCCTCCACACAGTCAGCTCAGGGGGCAGGACACGAGCGCAGCTGCGCTGAAACCACGCCCACGCACTGACACGCCCCCAGCGTTCCAGGGCAAGGCAAAATCATGTTTTTTCATGATTTTTGAGACTTAATTTTATAAGGTAAACAATGTTTTTAATCAGTCAGATTTAAATGGGTGATTAATAACACATATTTATGCCATGTGACAAACTAAAAACACACATTTAATTTCACTTTACACAGTCTTTAATATTATTGCCTTGTTTTCACAGGTGCTGTCGGTAAAAAAAAAATCTATACAAATTATCTACAACTTGCTGCTTCTAAACTATAGATGGGTCAAGTACTCATCATGCACATAACCTTCAGATGGTAACTTTTAGAAGTTGAACTGGCTACAGCTCAACTGTTGGACTAATATTTTTATGTTGCTCCTAAGCCATAAAGCTGCAGGCTTAAATCATCTTTTCAACCCTCTGTGGCTCCTCACTTATTCTCCTTTGGGAAATTGGGAGAGACAGCTTTTCACAATGCAGCCTTTACATTTTCTGCTTCTGGTACTTTTTTAGATATTAACCCAGCACTTGATTTACCGGTAGTTAATGTACAACTCATTAATCCCCCGTATACAAGACTCCTCTCCTGAAAGTTGATACGCACCAATTTTAAAATCCATTTATTTGCTTAATTTTTCTGTAAACTGCATTTTTATACCATCTTCACTCTGAATAAAATCTGTTTTGTAAGAGGGGAGAAATTTAAGATTTTTTTTCCCACCCCACAATTCTTGGCTGTATGCATCTGTGTACATATGTGCATGTACTCGCACACATGAAATTTGTCTTGCAAGGTGCTGTAAGAAACCAAATGCATGCCCATTCAGGTTCTGACCTATTGACCTGGAACTGTCTGGAAATAATATTGACTTTGAAAAATGAATATGTTTTGGAAGATGTGCAATTCATTTACAGTATATAAATGGTTTTTACAGAGCAGTCTAAAACTATTTCGCATGACTTTAAACCCTTCCCATGGGCTCACCACCTGTGGGAGGGGCCAAAGGGGTCGGGTGCAATGTGAGATGGGTGGCGGCCGAGGGCGGGGACCCTGGCGGTCTGATCCTCGGCTACAGAAGCTGGCCATTGGGACATGGAATGTCACCTCTCTGGTGGGGAAGGAGCCTGAGCTAGTGTGTGAGGTTGAGAGGTTCCGACTAGAAATAGTCGGACTCACCTCAACGCATGGCTCTGGCTCTGGAACCAGTTTCCTTGAGAGGGGTTGGACACTCTTCCACTCTGGAGTTGCCCCTGGTGAGAGGCGCCGAGCAGGAGTGGGCATACTGGTTGCCCCCCATCTTGGTGCCTGTACGTTGGGGTTCACCCCGGTGAACGAGAGGGTAGCCTCCCTTCGCCTACGTGTGGGGGGACGGGCTCTGACTGTTGTTTGTGCCTATGCACCAAACGGCAGCTCAGACTACCCACCCTTTTTGGAGTCCTTGGAGGGGGTATTGGAGAGTGCGCCTCCTGGGGACTCCCTTGTTCTACTGGGGGACTTCAACGCTCACGTGGGCAATGACAGTGAGACCTGGAGGGGTGTGGTTGGGAGGAACGGCCCCCCTGATCTGAACCAGAGTGGTGTTCTGTTATTGGACTTCTGTGCTCGTCATGGATTGTCCATAACGAACACCATGTTTGAGCATAAGGGTGTCCATATGTGCTCTTGGCACCAGGACACCCTAGGTCGCAGTTCGATGATCGACTTTGTTGTCGTCTCATCTGATCTGCGGCCGCATGTCTTGGACACTCGGGTGAGGAGAGGGGCGGAGCTGTCTACTGACCACTACCTGGTGGTGAGTTTGCTCCGATGGTGGGGGAGGATGCCGGTCAGACCTGGCAGACCCAAACGTATCGTGAGGGTCTGCTGGGAACGTCTGGCAGAGTCTCCCGTAAGACGGAGCTTTAACTCCCACCTCCGGGAGAGCTTTGAACACGTTCCGAGGGAGGCGGGGGACATGGAGTCCGAGTGGGCCGTGTTCCGCGCCTCTATTGTCGAGGCAGCTTATCGGAGCTGTGGCCGCAAGGTTGTTGGTGCCTGTCGAGGTGGCAACCCTCGAACCCGGTGGTGGACACCGGCAGTGAGGGATGCTGTCAGGCTGAAGAAGGAGTCCTATTGGGCCTTTTTGGCTTGTGGGACCCCGGAAGCAGCTGATAGGTACCGGCAGTCCAAGCGGCATGCGGCTCGGGTGGTTGCTGAGGCAAAAACTCGGGCGTGGGAGGAGTTCGGAGAGGCCATGGAGAATGACTTCCGTACGGCTTCGAGGCGATTCTGGTCCACCATCCGGCGTCTCAGGGGGGGAAAGAGGTACGAGACCAACACCATTTATGGTGGAGGTGGCGTGCTGCTGACCTCAACTCGGGATGTTGTGAGTCGGTGGGCGGAATACTTCGAAGACCTCCTCAATCCTACTGGCACGTCTTCCACTGAGGAAGCAGAGCCTGGGGACTTTGGGTCGGGTTCTCCGATCTCTGGTGCTGAGGTCGCCGAGGTGGTTAAAAAGCTCCGCGGTGGCAAGGCTCCGGGGGTGGATGAGATTCGCCCGGAGTTCCTTAGGGCTCTGGATGTTGTAGGGTTGTGTTGGCTTACGCGACTCTGCAATATCGCGTGGACATCGGGGGCAGTTCCCTTGGATTGGCAGACTGGGGTGGTGGTTCCCCTATTTAAAAAGGGGGACCGTAGGGTGTGTTCCAACTATAGGGGGATCACACTCTTAAGCCTCCCTGGTAAGGTCTATTCAGGGGTTCTGGAGAGGAGGGTCCGTCGGATAGTCGAACCTCGGATTCAGGAGGAGCAGTGTGGTTTTCGTCCTGGTCGTGGAACACTGGACCAGCTCTACACCCTCAGCAGGGTCCTGGAGGGTGCGTGGGAGTTTGCCCAACCAGTTTACATGTGTTTTGTGGACTTGGAGAAGGCATTCGACCGCGTCCCTCGGGGGGTTCTGTGGGGGGTACTCCGGGAGTATGGGGTACCAGGCCCTTTGATAAGGGCTGTTAGGTCCCTGTACGACCGGTGTCAGAGCTTGGTCCGCATTGCCGGCAGTAAGTCAGGCTCGTTTCCGGTGAGAGTTGGACTCCGCCAAGGTTGCCCTTTGTCACCGATTCTGTTCATAACTTTTATGGACAGAATTTCTAGGCGCAGCCAAGGTGTTGAGAGGATCCGTTTTGGTGACCTTAGAATCGCTTCTCTGTTTTTTGCAGATGATGTGGTCCTACTGGCTTCATCAGTTCGTGATTTACAACTTTCACTGGAGCGGTTTGCAGCCGAGTGTGATGCGGCCGGGATGAGGATCAGTTCCTCCAAATCCGAGGCCATGGTCTTGAGCCGGAAAAGGGTAGCATGCCCTCTCCGGGTCGGGGAGGAGGTCCTGCCCCAAGTGGAGGAGTTTAAGTATCTCGGGATCTTGTTCACGAATGAGGGAAAACTGGAGCGTGAGATCGATAGGCGGATAGGTGCAGCGTCCGCAGTGAAGCGGGCGCTGTACCGGTCTGTCGTGGTGAAGAGAGAGCTGAGTCAAAAGGCAAAGCTCTCAATTTACCGATCGATCTACGTTCCCACCCTCATCTATGGTCATGAGCTTTGGGTTATGACCGAAAGAACAAGATCTCGGATACAAGCGGCTGAAATGAGTTTTCTCCGCAGGGTGGCTGGACTCTCCCTTAGAGATAGGGTGAGAAGCTCAGTCATCCGGGAGGGACTCGGAGTAGAGCCGCTGCTTCTCCACATCGAGAGGAGCCAGTTGAGGTGGCTCGGGCATCTGGTTAGGATGCCTCCTGGACGCCTCCCTGGTGAGGTGTTCCGGGCATGTCCCACCGGGAGGAGACCCAGAGGAAGACCCAGGACGCGCTGGAGGGACTATGTTTCTCGGCTGGCCTGGGAACGCCTTGGGATTCCCCCGGAGGAGCTGCTCCAAGTGGCTGGGGAGAGGGAAGTCTGGGCCTCCCTACTTAGGCTGCTACCCCCGCGACCCGACCCCGGATAAGCGGAAGAAGATGGATGGATGGATGGATGGATGACTTTAAACATCTAAAATAAAGTGTCAAATTGGGTCTAAAGGGCGAGATACACTCGAGCGTCCTCACGATACGCCAATACGCAGCGTACGTACGCTGTGGCAAAAGCGTAGCCCCGCGTAGCCCCTCAGGGCAAGTACGCGCAAAAGTATTTTTTTACTACGCATACGCGATTCGCATACGCGATGCGCGGTGTCTGACCTAAACTTCCCCGGCGCCGGACTGTTTTGTATGTTACACAAATGAAATAAATTCCTCTTTTTTATCGCTGATCGGGCCTTTTCTTTTGTTTTTTTGCCTAAAGTCAAGTAACCGCTTCTTCCTCCGTTCACTCGATGAATGAAATGAATGAATTCAGGTCCTACCTGGGTGCGCGATGTTTTATATATTCCCTGGTGGGCTGTGGTGGGCTGTGGGCTGCAGGAAAAGCACTCCCTGTTATTATTTTTATTTCTGAGAGAACTTTTTATAACATATATAGTAGAAAGACCGTATCAGAACACCGCAGAAGTCTGAGCGAGCTGCTCATGGTAGGTTTCACTTTGAGCTGACTGAAATCTGTCAATCATTTCAGTAGGCGTGTCAAAGTGACCAATCAGCGAGCTCAGTTGAGTCCTCTCCGTGCTCAGCTGCTCATATTACAACAAGGAGAACGCGAGCGTTTGGAGCGAAAAACTAGCGGAAGTGACGGTACGGAGGAAATGACGTTAGAATTTGGAGCGAAAACACGAGAATCTACGCGAGAACGAAAGCCGAGCTGTAGCAGCGGCTCCGTATACGCGCGTATACGCGCGTATACGGAGTCTGCTTCAGTGTATCTCTGCCTTAACCTACAAATGGTACTGTCATGGTCATTGCTGTTAAATTGGTTAATGAAACAAAGCTGCTATTTCAACTTTTTCCACAACACAATCAAGTTTCTGTCTCTTTATTATTATTGTTTATTTCTAAGCTGCTCATGTCACTGATATGCCTTTTCCTTTCCACTTGGCTGCTTTCACTTAATTGGCAGCTAGAGCCATCAAGCTGACATTTAGACCTGAGGCCTCCTGTGCTGCTAAATGTTAAGTTTCACTGAAGGTTTATGCGTGTCTGGAAACAATATGGTCATTTTGGTTTTCTTTAATTTTTAATGTTTTGCTCTGCTTCAGGCCACTGATACACCAGAGGATCGAAACAACCCCATTTTACTCTACAACAAGATGGAACTGGGAGAATTAAATGACAACTTCACCCTTGAAGTGGAATCAAAGGTAAAATGTGCATTTTAATTTTGGCTTGTCAAATTGTGCTGCTTTCCAATTGCTCACCCCCTCCTCCTCCCCAAACTCAACCTGTAGGTGTTCGACTGGATTTACTTCACAACTAAGATAATGAACACAGTCAACGTCAACATTACCAGCACAGAGAAAGTCATAAACTACTCCCCCAACTATTATAGAAGACTTAACCAAATCTTGGACAAATACACAAAAAGGTGGGATTTAATTTGTCTTTGCGGGGATTGTGTGCATCTTTGTAGTGTGGTGAACCATTGCTCTTGGATCGTACATGTATATGTGAACAGAAATTTATTTATTTTGTCCCTTCACTCAGGGAGTTGCAAAACTACATGGTGTGGCGCTTTGCTATGAACATAGTGGTGGGCCTGAGCAGAGCTTACAGAGACACCAGGAAAGCTTTCCGCAAGGTATTCCGCAAGTAATTAACTTTCACTAACATTAAAAATGGATGAAATGGGGAAATTTCTTCTGAGAATATATAGTGATATGAAATTGCAGTGAAGCAAAGAACGGTATGCACATATTCATGGTTTAAAGAATAGGTGATGTTTTGAAAGAGTTTTGTAGAAAAGTCGAATATGCTGGTGAAGATTCTCAGTCGTCCAGGACATGATAAAATCAAAAAAGGCGTTCAATACAGGATCAACTGGACTTTATTTGTTGCAGAAAACGTTTCGACTTCTGTCCAGAAGTCTTTTTCAATTTTGAATGAATGGAAGCTGTGAGACCGAGAAGTCGAATAGTTACTCAGCTGAGGTGTTTTGAAAAAACTTGGTTTGGAGACATTTTATTAAACCAAATTGACGATGTAAGGTGTAATCTTGGATGAATTGGACCCAAAGGGGATTGCTATCATAAAACAAACCAAATCTCAGATTTCATGTGAATGTTATTTTATCAAGCAAAGGACTTGTACCGATTGGCAAGACAGAGGGATCAGGCTGGAAAGGATGTGCAGCAGGTTAGGCTTATTAAAGATGGGAATGGGAATGTTCTAACAAGTGAGGAGAGTGTGATGGGAAGATGGAAGGATTACTTTGAGGAGCTAATGAATGAAGAGAATGAAAGAGAAAGAAGAGTGGAGGTAATAGAAACTGTGGACCAGGAAGTGGGAAAGATTAGTGAGGGTGAAGTCCGGAAAGCTCTGAAAAGAATGAAGAAGGGGAAGGCAGTAGGACCTGATGACATACCAGTGGAGGTTTGGAAATGTCTTGGAGAGATGGCAGTGAGGTTTTTGACTCAAATATTTAATGGAATATTTGAGGGTGAGAAAATGCCTGAAGAATGGAGAAGAAGTGTGCTGGTTCCCATTTTTAAGAACAAGGGTGATGTACAGAGTTGTAGCAACTACAGGGGAATTAAGTTGATGAGCCACACAATGAAGATCTGGGAGAGAGTTGTGGAAGGAAGGCTTAGACAAGAGGTGACTATCTGTGAGCAGCAGTATGGTTTCATGCCAAGAAAGAGCACCACAGATGCCATCTTTGCTTTGAGGATGTTGATAGAGAAGTACAGAGAGGGTCAGAAAGAACTCCATTGTGTGTTTGTGGATTTAGAAAAAGCATATGACAGGGTGCCAAGAGAAGAGGTGTGGTATTGCATGAGGAAATCTGGAGTGGCAGATAAGTATGTTAGACTGGTACAGGACATGTATGAGGACAGCAGGACAGTGGTGAGATGTGCTGTGGGAGTGACAGATAGCTTCAAGGTGGCGGTGGGATTGCATCAAGGATCGGCTCTGAGCCCCTTCTTGTTTGCTCTGGTGATGGACCGACTAACAGATGAGGTCAGGCAGGAATCCCCATGGACTATGATGTTTGCAGATGACATTGTGATCTGTGGTGAGAATAGGGAACAGGTGGAAGAGAACTTGGAGAGGTGGAGGTATGCACTTGAAAGAAGAGGAATGAAAGTCAGCCGTAGTAAGACAGAGTACATGTGTGTGAATGAGAGGGAGGCCAGTGGAACAGTGAGGCTACAAGGAGCAGAGGTCACAAAGGTGCAGGACTTCAAGTACTTGGGGTCCACTGTCCAGGAAAATGGGGAATGTGGTAAAGAGGTGAAAAAGAGAGTCCAGGCAGGATGGAGTGGATGGAGAAAAGTTTCAGGAGTGATTTGTGACAAAAAGGTGTCAGCAAAGGTCAAAGGAAAAGTTTACAAGACAGTGGTGAGACCAGCTATGTTGTATGGTCTGGAGACAGTGGCATTGACAAAAAGACAGGAGAAAGAACTGGAAGTAGCAGAAATGAAGATGCTGAGGTTCTCCTTAGGAGTGACAAGGATGGATAAGATCAGGAATGAGATCATCAGAGGTACAGCACATGTTAAACAACTGGGAGATAAAGTTAGGGAGGCCAGACTGAGATGGTTTGGACATGTCCAGAGGAGGGACAGTGGGTATATTGGTAGAAGGATGTTAGAAATGCAGCTGCCAGGAAAAAGACAAAGAGGGAGACCAAAGAGGAGATATATGGATGCAGTTAGAGAGGACATGGAGGTAGTTGGAGTGAGGACAGAGGATGCAGAGGACAGAGTGAGGTGGAGGAGGATGACTCGCTGTGGCGACCCCTGAAAAGGGAAAAGCCGAAAGAAGAAGAAGAAGAAGACACCTGCACGTATTATTTAGCATCTTTATGATCATTTCAGGAAAACTTCTCTGCTAGATGTGGAGGAGTCTGCTCTGGAAAAGCTACAGATAGATGGCTGCTGCTTTGCACCTAAATTCTAAAACGTATCAGTTTTGTCATGGATGTGTATTGACATTGCAGCTGGGGTTGTTTTAAGAAAACATAAATCCACTTGCATCTTGGTCCCACTCTGACTAGTCATTGACTTGTAATGTGGATCAAAACTAAAACTCTCCAAATTGAGGTTGATCAAACATCTACAACACTTGTTCTATTAAACGAAAGTTACGAATGTAACTACGGTTCTATGAATCCCGGATGACCGCCAGAGGGCGGTGCTGAAGAACTAAATATTCCCTTCGCGCATGCGTTGTTCGAGTAATTATATCAACGTCACACAGGTTTGACCGGATAAGCAATCAAGAGGCTATTTAGGCTATCGTTATCCGTTAATTCAGTCCTACAGAAAATTCTCGCATAAGGCAAGGATTCTGAGTGACGGAGAAGCTCTGGCGGTCATCCGGGATTCATGGAACCGTAGTTACATTCTTAACTTTTGTTCAATTTCATCTCTCCTGACCTCCAGAGGGTGGTGCTGAAGCACTTAATGACTAGTATCAACAATGTTACAAGGAATCCTGAGCACCTACTTCACTGAGGAAGCCCATAGGACCCTTGTAGAAGAACCTCGCCCAGGGGATGAGTGGTAGCCACGTTAGCTCTGTAGAAGCTGGCGAATGTGCTTGGGGAAGCCCATGATACAGCAGCACATAGTGCTTTCAGTGAGACCCCTTTCAGGGCAGCTCAGGAAGCGGAAACGCACCTGGTAAAGTGTTCTTTCACGCCGACTGGCAGGGAATGGTGTCCTGCTGTGTAGGCGTGGCAGATTACATCCACAATCTAGTGGGAAAAGGCGTTGCTTGGAAGAGGATAGCCCAGTCCAAGACCCCCATAACACACAAACAGCTGGTCTGAGTACCGTATAGCGGCAGTAGCTGCAACATATTTCTCCAGTGCCCTCACTGGGCACAGCAATCCAGACCCCTCACCAGGCGTAGGTTGAAAACGTGCCAGCCTTAACGGTTGGTTACTGTGAGAGTGGGATAAGACCTTTGATACAAAAGCAACGTGGCCACAAGGTAACACCAGAGCCCTCGGGGCCCCACCTGAGACATGAGGGGTTGACTGAGAAAGCGTGCAACTCACTAACCCTCTTTGCTGAGGCCATAGCCAGCAGAAAAGCTGTCTTGCATGAAAGCCACTTCAGGTCTACTTGCGTCAAGGACTCGAACGGAGGATGGCACAGAGCTTTGAGAACCAAGGGCAGTTCCTAACTTGGCGCTCGAGTAACTTTTGGCAGGTGCAACCTACGGGCACCGCGTAGAAAGAGAGACTAGATTATGACCTCCCACTGTATAGTCATAGATGCCGGCATGATTAGCCGATATCGTTGCTACATAGACCATAAGCGTCGAAGGAGAGCAACTCTTATCAAGGAGAGACATGAGAAACTTCAGAATGGTGGGTATTGCACAGGATAATGGATCCCTATTGTGTTAGAACACCATTGGAAAAAAACCAGACGCCACCTGTTTCCATACTGCTGACGAGTAGAAGGTACCCTGGCGCCGAAGATGGTGCGTCCGACAGGGTTCAATACTCATGTCAGTTGTTGGCCTGGCCTTGCTACGGCTACACCAAAAGCTGAAGACGTTGAGGATTAGGGTGCCAGACAGCAAGTTCCTCCTGGTCGGAAGATACCATGGGACGTCCTGACATAAACTCTGTAGTAGTTGTAACCATGGTCGTGCTGGCCAATATGGGGTCACAAATAGCATTCTGTGGCCCTCCTCTAGGACTCTAAAAGGTTGGCCAAATCAGAGAAAGGGGTGGAAAGGCATGTAGAAGGACCCTTGACCAAGGAGGAGCCAGTGCGTCCTGGTCCAGCGCACCAGACGCCCTCGTATGGGAGTACCATAGGAGACACTGGGTTGACTCTTCTGTCGCAAACAGGTCCACCTCTGCTTGACCAAAATGGTCCCAGATCATCCACACTATGTAGCTGTGGAGGGACCACTCTCTCAGAGCAGACCCATGGCGGGAGAGAAAATCCGCAACCTGATTGTGTCACCCTGGTAAGTATGACACCCGCAGGGTAGACAGACAAGTGGAGGCCCATTCCAAGAGCACCTTGGACGCACAGAGAAGCTGTACTGACCCGGTACCCCCTTAGTGGTTGATGTGAACAACAGAGGTGTTGTCTGACCGAACGAGGACATGCCTCCCTTCTAGGTGGGATGAGAAGTTCTTGAGTGCCAAATGCATTGCACGTAGCTCCAGTACATATATATGCCTGGAGCGGTCCCCTCAGCCCCAGCGGCCCCAAACCACTTTGTGTTGCCACACGACGTCCCATCCTATGGAGCTGGCATCTGTCATGACCACTTCCCTGTGATACACTACCACCCTTATAGATACCCCTGGACAAATAATCCATGTCCTTCCATGGAGTCTGGGCATGAAGACATGGCCATAATCTATGTCCTTCCATGGAGTCAGGGCATGAAGACATGGCCATGTCACTACGAATTTGTGATACCTGTGTGACCTGGCATCCAGGCAAAAGTTGTTAAGCCACCTTTGCAAGTGGCAAAGAGACAGCAGGACGAAGGGTACTACCCGAGTGACTGATAAAGGGAAATAAGTTGAGGAACAGCCTCTGGGTTGTTGCAGAGGGTTCACTGCCTCGATTGCACCCTTGGCCAAGAGGATGGAAGCTCCTGGTCTAGTGCTCGGGCTCACAAAAGATCTTGTTGGGTCTCAGCTGATCTACACAAGGGCAAGGACCCTGAGGCAGCCGAAATCTGGAGACAGCCGACGGGCGCCTCGGAGGTGGAGGGGGCGTCGCCCTGCTAAGGGTCGAAAGCTGCCGCCTTGTGTGTCATGCTTGGACGGTCCGTTCGAATGCTTCAAAGGCAGCCGGACCAAACCATTCTCCCGGCACCACCGGTGGATCACGGAAGGATCTACGACATGGCTCAGTCAAAGACGTATGACGTCCTGCATGGAGCCATCACCTGATCCACTAACTGCACTCCGAGACAAAGAAAAGGAACCAGTCACTGACCGTTCCAGCTCGTCCCTTACAAAATGAGAGGCAGATGGAGCCAAGGATAACACATCTTCCTCCGCAGCCAGCTCAGGCATGGGTGGGGAGGGGAGTCCAGTTGCTTTCAGTGGTTCAACGCCCAGTTGGCGTGCCTGGGGAAAAAATACTTAATTTCTGCTAATTCTGCGGACAATTGCTCCACTCCTGTGGAAAGACCCTGATCAGACTTTGCTCGCCTCTTCCTAAGAGGGGCCACAGACTGCAGCCTCAGTCTGGCGCTTCAAGCGCCTGGGTGGAGCTTCCTGTTCAGAGGACGGGAGGTCACTGCTGAGCTCGGGGCAAAACTGGGCCAGCCAAGCCACTCTTACAGAATGAGGCATGAAGCTGTTCATGTAGGGGTTCTCCGACAGGGCCTCCAGCAGATTGTCATGTCTCAGGCAGGCAGGACATAGGTCATGACTATCATACGCCTGGAACACGGACTCACAATCTATGCAGCAGTGAGAACCGTCTATGCTCCCTACTGGAGGCAGTTTTTTCAAGAGAAAAACTGTAGCTCAGCAAAGGAGCTGGCACCACCAGTTACACGCAAGACGTAAGACGGACAGGCCAAATTTGGGAGAGGGTGAGCGAACGCTAGCCTTAACCATAAGAGAACAAGTTTGGCGAAAAATGAATTAAGAGGGTGTGTGAACGCTAACCTTCACCAATAGAGAACAAGTTTGGTGAAACAAGTTTGGCGAAACAAGTTTGGCGAAAAATGAATTGGGAGAGGGTGCATGAACGCTAGCCTTCACCAACAGAAGTGAATTGGGAGAGGGTGCGCGGACGCTAGCCTTCACCAATAGAAGAGAAATTGGGAGAGAGTGCGTGGACGCTAGCCTTCACCAACAGAAGTGAATTTGGGAGAGTGTACGCAAACGCTAGCCTTCACCAATAGAGAACAAGTCTGGCGAAAAAATAATTGGGAAAGGGTGCGCAAATGCTAGCCTTCACCAACAGAAGTGAATTGGGAGAGGGTGCGTGGACGCTAGCCTTCACCAATAGAAATGAATCGGGAGAGGCTGCACAAACACTAGCCTTCAACAATAGAGAACAAGTTTGGCGAAAAATTAATTGGGAGAAGGTACGCAAACGCTAGCCTTCACCAATAGAGAACAAGTCTGGTGAAAAAAGAATTGGGAGAGGGTCCGTGAATGCTAGCCTTCACCAAATGAAATGAATTAGGAACAGGTGCATGGACGCTAGCCTTCACCAATAGTAATGAATCGAGAGGGTGCGTGAACGCTAGCGTCACCAATAAAAGACGAGGCAAAGTTTCAGAGAGCCTAACACCGCTAGCTTAGCCCAATCGTTTATAAGGTTAGCGAAAAGTGAGTTGGGAGCGGGTGCGCTAACGCTAGCCTTTACCAACAGAAAACAAGGCCAAGAAACTTAAGTAGACTAGTACCACCAGCTCGGAACCATTTACTAGCACCACCAACTCGGAACCATTTACAAGGTTGGTGATAAGTGAATTGAGAGCAGGTACGCCAACGCTAGCATTCACCAATATAAATTAATCGGGAGAGGGTACGTGAATGCTAGCCGTCACCAATAAAATACAAGGCCAAAACTCAAGGGACTAGCACTGTCAGTTCAGCCCAACCGTTTATGAGGTTGGCGAAAGTGAATTGGGAGAGTGTGTGAGAAACGCTAGCCTTCACCAATTAAAAACAAGGCCAAGACTCGGGACTAACAACGCTAGTTCAGCCCAACCGCTTATGAGGTTGGCAAAAGTGAATTGGGAGAGGGTGCAAGAAACACTAGCCTTCAACAATTAAAAAACAAGGCTAAAACTCAGACTAGCACCACTAGTTCAGCCGAACCACTCATGAGGTAGGCCAAAAGAGAATTGGGAGAGGGTATGAGGAACGCTAGCCATCACCAGTTAAAAAAACATGGCCAAATCTCAGACTAGCACCGCTAGCTCAGTCCAACCGTGTATGAGGTTGGTGAAAGTGAATTGGGAGAGGGTGCGAGAACCGCTAACCTTCACCAGTTAAAAAAACAAGGCCAAAACTCAGACTGGTACCGCTAACTCAGCCCAACCATCTATGAGGTTGGCACATTCATGAATAGTTTATAGAAGGTGCGCGAACGCTCGCCTTCCCAAAGTAAACAAGACCAGAACACCGCTGACTACATAATAAACTTCGGTAGAAGCGTTTATGAATAGTTTATGGAAGGTGCGCGAACGCTCGCCTTCTAAAGTAAACCAGGCCAGAAACATAGCTGGCAACACAATAAACTTCGGTCAAAGCATTTATGAATAGTTTATGGAATGTGCGCGAACGCTCGCCTTCTTAAAGTAAACAAGGCCAGAAACACAGCTGGCTACACAATAAACTTCGGTAGAAGCGTTTATGAATAGTTTTTGGAAGGTGCGCGAACGCTCGCCTTCTAAACTAAACAAGGTCAGAAACACAGCTGGCTACACAATAAACTTTGGTATAAGAAATACTTACCCACGTGTCGATCTCACGTGGAAATTGCCTCTTAAAGTGGACGGAGTTACACCAATAGCAACAAACCGCAGTCAAGGCAAAGTAAAGACGACTCACGTGAACCACACGGTAGCCTCCTCCGAGGGCGGACGGAGCCGCAAAATAAGCAATAGTTACTCACCAGTGTTGAACCACATTAGAAACACTGTGGTTTGGGAGAGGGGCGAAGCCACTGTAGCCCAATGAAATACCTCTGTAAAGGTTAAACAGTCGTGGCCCACGGAGAGTGAACACACTGCTCTGGCCAACAGGCAGTCGGGCCTCCAGTGACGGCGAGAAAAGAAAATCCAAAGGCCTGTAGACTTGGATCGAACGCGTGCGAGAAGAAAAAAAGGACTGAATTAACGGATAACAATAAGCTAAATAGCCTCTTGATTGCTTATCCGGTCACACCTGTGTGACGTCGTTGATATAATTACTCAAACAGTGCATGCGCGAAGGGAATATTCAGTGCTTCAGCACCGCCCTCTGGCGGTCAGGAGGGATGAAATAGAACCTCACTATAAAAATTTTAACTTTTGCTTTCACACTTGAGACCAAATTGTATAAAATGCAGATACCTAAAATCTGATTCAGCTTCGTTATTGCACTGAGGACAGTGTCTAAATGAATATGCTGCTGGGATTAGCAATGTATCCAAACTGTGAAAGTTAAGCCTTCACAATTGGCAAAAATTAGATAGTCATTGAGGCCTATTAGGTTTTAGGTCAATGGAAGTACCGCTCCTGTTTTTGTATCAAGAAAAAAACTTGCAACAATTTCTCAACTGATAAGCTTTAATTCTTCACTACAACGAACAGGCACATAGTATGTAATACTGCAGAAGTTGCACCAATCCATCAGTTGATCTCGTGCCCCATTTTTACCCCACTTGTGAGTTGCAAAGTGACTTTATTTGTGGTTCTTCATTCCTACCCCCACCCACATCAAATTTTAGGTGGTTACTGAAAAATCAAGATTGATACAGGCAGTCAAAGTTTTCTATGTAGGGTAGCTGGGTTACCTTACATATATCCCTGGGCAGCCACCTTACTGTGGTGGAGGGGTTTGAGTGTCCCAATGATCCTAGGAGCTATGCTGTCAGGGGCTTCATGCCCCTTAGTAGGGTCACCCAAGGCAGACAGGTCCTAGGTGAGGAACCAGACAAAGTGCAACCCAAAGACCACTTATGATGAGTGAAACAAATGAGTAAATGTTCCCTCGCCCGGACGTGGGTCACCAGGGCCCCACTTTGGAGCCAGGCCTAGAGATGGGGCATGCTGGCGAGCGTCTGATGGCCGGGCTTTTACCCGTGGAGCCCGGCCAGGCACAGCCCGAAAAGGAGACGTGGGTCCCCCTTCCCATGGGCTCACCACCTGTGGGAGAGGCCAAAGGGGTCTGTGCAATGTGGGGTGGGTGGTGGCCGAGGTCGGGGACATTGGCGGTCTGATCCTCGGCTACAGAAGCTAGCTATTTGGATGTGGAACGTCACCTCTCTGGTGGGGAAGGAGCCTGAGTTGGTGTGTGAGGTTGAGAGGTTCCAGCTAGAAATAGTCTGGTTCCAGAGCCAGAGCCATGCGTTGAGGTGAATCAGTTTCCTTTAGAGGGATTGGACACTCTTCCATTTTGGAGTTGCCCCTGGTGAAAGGCGTTGAGCAAGAGTGGGCATACTCGTTGGCCCCTATCTTGGTGCCTGTACATTGGGGTTCACCCCAGTGAACAAGAGGGTAGCCTCTTCTACCTACGTGTGGAGGGACGGGTCCTGACTGTTGTTTGTGCCTATACGCCAAATGGCAGCTCAGATTACCCACCCTTTTTGGAGTCCTTGGAGGGGGTATTGGAGAGTGCGTCTCCTAGGGACTCCCTTGTTCTAGTGGGGGACTTCAATGCTCATGTGGGCAATGACCGTGAGACCTGGGGGGGTGTGGTTGGGAGGAACGGTCTCCCTGATTGGAACCCGAGTGGTGTACTGTTATTGGACTTTTGTGCTCGTCATGGATTGTCCATAACGAACACCATGTTCAGGCATAAGTGTGTCCATATGTGCTCTTGGCACTAGGACACCTTAGGTCGTAGTTCGATGATCAACTTTATTGTCATATCTGATCTGCGGCCGCAAGTCTTGGACACTCGGGCAAAGAGAGGGGCGGAGCTGTCCACTGACCATTACCTGGTGGTGAGTTGGCTCAGATGGTGGGGGAGGATGTTAGTCAGACCTGGTAGAACCAAACATATTGTGAGGGTATGCTGGGAACATCTGGCAGTCTCCCGTAAGACGGGGCTTTAACTCCCACCTCCGGGAGAGCTTTGAACATGTTCCGAGGGAGGCGGGGGACATTGAGTCCGAGTGGGCCATGTTCTGCGCCTCTATTGTCGAGGTAGCTTATCAGAGTTGTGGCCGCAAGGTTGTTGGTGCCTGTCGTGGTGGCAACCCTCGAACCCGGTGGTGGACACCGGCGGTGAGGGATGCTGTCAGGCTGAAGGAGTCCTATTGGGCCTTTTTGGCCTGTGGGACCCCGGAAGCAGCAGATAGGTACCGACAGTCCAAGCGGCATGCGGCTCGGGTGGTTGCTGAGGCAAAAACTCGGGCGTGGGAGGAGTTCGGAGAGGCCATGGAGAATGACTTCCGTACGGCTTCGAGGCGATTCTGGTCCACCATCCGGCGTCTCAGGGGGGGAAGCGGTACGCCACCAACACTATTTATAGTGGGGGTGGCGTGCTGCTGACTTCAACTCGGGATGTTGTGAATCGGTGGGCAGAGTACTTCGAAGACCTCCTCAATCCCACTGGCACGTCTTCCACTGAGGAAGCGGAGCCTGGGGACTTTGGGTCGGGCTCTCCAATCTCTGGTGCTGAGGTCACCGAGGTGGTTAAAAAGCTCCGCGGTGGCAGGGCTCCAGGGGTGGATGAGATTCGCCCGGAGTTCCTTAGGGCTCTGGATGTTGTGGGGTTGTGTTGGCTTACGCAACTCTGCAATATTGCGTGGACATCAGGGGCAGTTCCCCTGGATTGGCAGACTGGGGTGGTGGTTCCCCTATTCAAAAAAGGGGACCATAGAGTGTGTTCCAACTATAGGGGGATCACACTCTTAAGCCTCCCTGGTAAGGTCTATTCAGGGGTTCTGGAGAGGAGGGTCCATCGGAAAGTCGAACCTTGGATTCAGGAGGAGCAGTGTGGGTTTTCGTCCTGGTCATGGAACACTGGACCAGCTTTACACCCTTAGCAGGGTCCTAGAGGGTACATGGGAGTTTGCTCAACCAGTTTACATGTGCTTTGTGGACTTGGAGAAGGAATTCGACCGCGTCCCTTGGGGGACCCTGTGGGGGGTACTCAAGGAGTATGGGGTACCAGGCCCTTTGATACGGGCTGTTAGGTCCCTGTACGACCGGTGTCAGAGCTTGGTTCGCATTGCCGGCAGTAAGTCGGGCTCGTTTCCGGTGAGAGTTGGACTCTGCCAAGGTTACCCTTTGTCACCAATTCTGTTCATAACTTTTGTGGACAGAATTTCTAGGCACAGCCAAGGTGTTGAGTGGATCCATTTTGGTGGCCTTAGGATTGCTTCTCTGTTTTTTGCAGATGATGTGGTCCTATTGGCTTCATCAGGTCGTAATCTACAGCTTTCATTGGAGTGGTTTGCAGCCGAGTGTGACCTGGCCGGGATGAGGATCAGTTCCTCCAAGTCCGAGACCATGGTCTTGAGCCGGAAGAGGGTAGAGTGCCCTCTCTGGGTCAGGGAGGAGGTCCTGCTCCAAGTGGAGGAGTTTAAGTATCTTGGAGTCTTGTTCACGAATGAGGGAAAACTGGAGCGTGAGATCGATAGGCGGATAGGTGCAGCATCCGCAGTGAAGCGGGCGCTGTACCGGTCTGTCGTGGTGAAGAGAGAGCTGAGTCAAAAGGCAAAGCTCTCAATTTACCGATCGATCTACGTTCCCACCCTCATCTATGGTCATGAGCTTTGGGTTGTGACCAAAAGAACGAGATCTCGGATACAAGCGGCTGAAATGAGTTTTCTCCGCAGGGTGTCTGGACTCTCCCTTAGAGATAGGGTGAGAAGCTCGGTCATCCGGGAGGGACTCGGAGTAGAGCCGCTGCTTCTCCACATCGAGAGGAGCCAGTTGAGGTGGCTCGGGCATCTGGTTAGGATGCCTCCTGGACGCCTCCCTGGTGAGGTGTTCCTGGCACGTCCCACTGGGAGGAGACCCAGAGGAAGACCCAGGACACGCTGGAGGGACTAAGTTTCTCGGCTGGCCTGGGAACGCCTTGGGATTCCCCCGGAGGAGCTGCTCCAAGTGGCTGGGGAGAGGGAAGTCTGGGCCTCCTTACTTAGGCTGCTACCCCCGTGACCCGACCCGGATAAGTGGAAGAAAATGGATGGATGGATGGATGGATTGATGGATGGTAGCTGGGCTCTCCCTTATGCACTGTAAAGCCTAGTTTGGCCTGAGTGGTTCTGTTTTTTTTTTTGTTTTGTTTTTTTCAGCAGAGTGCTGCCTCAATTTTAGGGGGATTGTCATGGCAAGACTATGCAAATCTCAGCAATAACTTTAGCTCATCGTCTTTTCAGAGAGTCAGAGTCAGAGTCAGAGAGTCTTTATTGTCATTTGCACCGCATGTGGTACATGTGATGAAAACGAGATTATGTACACGGGGTCCCAGTTACATCCAACAACAAATGCAAGAGAAAAACAGTAATAACATCTAGAATTAACTAAGAAAAACATCAACTAGTAATACACTAAGCTTAATATAGTGGGAATAAACAGCAGCACGAACATGAGTTTGTATGAGCAGATGGTCACAGATGAACACAGATGAACACAGCAACAAGAAAACAGATCAGCATCAGCACAATGTGATATTTTGCAGTGTTTATTTTTTATTTTATTTTTATTTATTCATGAGTCTAACAGCCTCAGGGTAGAACAGTTTTCCCTCATTCGTGAACAAGATCCCGAGATACTTAAACTCCTCCACTTGGGGCAGGACCTCCTCCCCGACCCGGATAGGGCATGCTACCCTTTTCCGGCTCAAGACCATGGCCTCGGACTTGGAAGAGAAGGCTTTCAGGGTTTTCAGGGCATTGGTGCTTCTTTTGTCTTTCTTTTTTTCTTCCCTAAACAAAAATGGCAGCTCTCTGTCTCACAACCAGCCAGAAGCAGCTGAAGACACTGGTTGTAAGGAGCAGTCGCTGGAATTATGATTCATATGTGACATGATACCCTGGGCCAGTGAACCAATTAATGGCCAGCAGTCTGCTAATATCAAATCTGCAACATCAGCCCAGCCCGACTGGAACCCCAGGTTTCTGAGTTTCAAAAATGGAGTTGAAACTGGGTCAAACTGCCAAATGCAAATACACAAAAACAACCTTGGCACTTTTTTTTTTTTTTCGCCATGTCAGTTCATTTAGTTGATACTGGATGCAATACTAAAATTAGCTAAATGCTAATAACTTAATATGTTGGCATAAATACAGCAGACTAGGATTTAGATATGTTAATGACGTTGGTACCATTGTGTTAAAAACTTTAGTAAGTTAATTTGTTCATGAACAAACTTAAATATGTTAAAAAACAGGTTGGTATGTTACTAATGGACGCATACTGTATGTGCTCAGATTTATTTTTTACATTTGTATGGGTTCTTCTTAAATAAACACATTGTACAATTAAAAAAAGATTTTAGAAAAACTATTTGTTAAGATTAGATGAATTCATTGATAAACAAAATATTTTGAGTGATGGTCAATATGGATTCAGAAAACAAAACTCTACGTCAATGGCTATCATGGAATTTATGGAACGCATAACTACTGCTATTGACCAAAAGCAAAATTGTTTAAGTGTTTTTGTTGATTTAAAGAAAGCTTTCGATACTATTGATCATGATATTCTAATTGACAAATTGAGTAAATACGGTATAGAGGATTAGCATTGCAGTGGGTATCCAGTTATTTGAAAAATGGAAAACAATTTGTGCAGATAAATGATTTAAGATCCGACCTTTGTAATATTACCTGTGGAGTCCCTCAGGGTTCTGTACTTGGCCCAAAGCGTTTTATTCTATATGTAAATGACTTGGTAAAAGTGTCAGGACTCCTTAGGTGTATATTATTTGCTGATGATACCACATTTTTTTTGTTTTGGTAAAGATATTGAACAGTTGTTTGAGTTGATGATGACATAATTTTTTGATTTTATCATGTCCTGGACGACTGAGAATCTTAATCAGCAGATGACAGAATTTGTTAAAATTCAAAATTGGTTTAAACTAAATAAATTATCGTTGAATTTAGATAAAACCCAGCATATGATATTCAGTAAAAAAAAGAAAATTGTAAACGTTCCATTTACAATTTATAGTGCGGAAATCTGTCGTGTTAATGAAGTGAAGTTTTTGGGCATTGTTATTGATGATAAATTGACGTGGAAGAATCACATAAATTCTGTTAGGACAAAGATGGCTAAATCCATTGCTGTATTATACAGAGTCAGGGACTTGTCGAATGACAGAGCCCTGTATTTGTTGTATAATACAATTATTGCTCCACATTTGATTTATTGCATTGTTGTTTGGGGAAGCTTGTAAGCGTTTACAGAGCCTATTTTTTTGCTACAAAAAAGAGCTGTTGGAATAATCACAGGAAAACATTGTCACCCTTCTAACACCTTATTTGATCAATTGAAATTGTTGAAGTTCCAGGACTTGGTGGATTATATTTTATTAGTTATATATAGAGCTCATAAAAATCAACTGCCTGTAAATATCCAAATGCATTTTGTTAAACGGCAAAGCTGATAAGTACCTTAAGGGAATAGAAGTATTTATTAAACCACAATATAGAACCAGTTTAAAGGGTCGGTCAACCTCAATTCAAGAAATTGGCTTATGGAATGTCTTGGAGACTTAAAGTATAAAATGCAGCAACAATGATTACATTCAAGAAAATGATAAAAAGTGGACTATTGCAAAGATATAAATGAAATACTGTTGTGTATGTTGCTTTGTAGTTTGATATTTTTTGGTGAATTATTTCTTGTTTTTTTTTATTGATTAAAGTTGTATGTTGTTTGTGTAGTAATATAGGACTTATTGGTCAGTTTACTGACTTACCTATATTTTAGATGAAAGGTTTGAGCAGATTTTATCTACATACATCCATCATCAATATTCGCGAGTTCACCCTTTTTCCGGTATTAAATTGCTTTGATTGTGACTAGACAAAATGTAATTTCACGAGAGACTTCAATTTATGTTGATCCACCAAACGATAGACCTTTTATTGAAATAATCATAAAAGTACATTAAACATTTGTATCGATATTAGCTCTGATTTACTTACTACTTTGACAAGAATTCAAATTAAAAACAGACAGTTAGGATCTAACTTACTGTTGGCACATTTACTTGAAGTTTACTGGCTTAGGGAAAAAGAAGAAATAGGAGGAGGAAGAATGAAAGATAAGTTAACTGAAGTTAATTATTTTGAAACAAACAGGGTGGCACTTTCCCAAACAGGTCCAGCTGTACTTCGGCACGTTCAGCATACAATCAAAGCCTCTTTTACCTGGTGACGACACGTCCCTTGGAGATAAGGGCTGAGAAGTTTGTGGACACTAACGGACTATGTGGTCCAGCTCACGTCCAGTCGACTTCTGTGCGTGTATGGCTGATTCAGACAAGCGGGGAGTACACCTTCACTGGCAGAAACAGGCCCACGTCCTGACTGAGCTTTCAAAATAAAACTCCAGGAAACAAATTCTTTCAGAACTGAGTGAAAGAGTCACAGTAGGCTTTACTGTGACCCTGCTGAGAACGCAGGTCTAATTGACACAATGACCAGAACGTTTCCAGCTTTTCCAGAGGAGGAACACCCGTGTTGAGAAAGTTCTCCCCTTCGACTCCAAAGTCAAAATGGAAGTAAGACTTTATATGGAGGGTGGAGTCTGCCCACCTCCTGAATGGCTTATTGGTTGTTTTACCTCTAGAGAGGGTGTGACTTTGCAAGTCAATGAGTTTGAGTGACAGATAGGGCAGATAGTAAATAGAGAAACATGCGTCAGAAGATGCAGGTGCATGTGATCAAGCCATGTAATTTGTTTTGAGAACCGATTAATTGTTTTTAGAAAGGACGGGAGAAAGAAAGCAAGTTATGTCTAGAACTTTTCCTTCGTTCCAAAAACACTTCAAACAAATACGAACGGATTGTTCAGTCAACTTTAGACAGTTATTCTGCATAGAGCAGACAGTTTAAAGCAAGATCATTCTGAGGTGTTCTCTTAACTTTGGCATATTTAAAATATACCAGCTTAGTAAATCATCATTAAATGACAAAAATATACTGTTGATCAATTTTGAATTAACACACATTAAAGAGAAAGTTATTTCTGATTGATTGGTGTCCATTAATTCAAAATAATTATAACAAAATAGTGTCCACTTGTCTCCTTGAGAGTTCCAAGAAAGTGTAACACTCAGAGTTTCAGAGAGATGTGAAGAGGTTTAACTCCAATACGGACATGAGGGTGCTATATCTCTACAGTCCCCCTTTTTGGAAATCATCGCCTGTCCTTGGAGATGAGTTCCAACACGAAAGGATACCACCGAATGTCTCTGACCTCTATGTAATCCAGCAAGTGGAAAAAAAAAAGTAAAAAAAAGTTCAAAATTATACTCCCATAATGTTTTTGGAAATTCCATACTGTTTGTAAGTAATCCCATTGCGGTAAGCTTTCAATCCTTTGGAAACATAGTCTGTTAACCCATGGAAAACTGAGTCTGTGATCCCTTGGAAACAAAGTCTTATAATCCACAGCGGTAATTCCACAACGATTGGGGTTATTGATTTCATCAGCAAGAAATGGTTTTTAATCAGCATGTAGAGGGGATCCCTCGATTGAAGCAGAGGAGGCGGCCCTTGGATGAAGGTTGAAGACCAACGTTGGAGTAGCAGGTCCCCACATCGAAGGTTGCGGGCTGGATGGCTTCCAGTCGGTGCCACCCTGGTTCAATGTGTCATGCAATTATGTGGTTTTAGGTGGGCTTATGATTGGGATGTTACATTAGGCCCTACCTATATGCACCTGGTATGTAAGCTATCATGGATTAGATCAGCTACAATTACCAATTAAGGGGTGGATCAATGCTGTAAAAATCAGATGTAGGGATCTATACCTATAGAGTTTTTGGAGGGCTTCTGTAACGAAGGCCTCTTCTTTCAAACTATTCCTCCATTCATTACTTAGTTTAGGTTAAACTAAAATAGAAAAATGTAACATAGTTTGGTCTAAATGTCTGTTGGCCTTTTAGACGAACGACGCAAGATTTGGTATTCCCTATAAATTTTGAAGTCTATGGCGAGACTCATCAAAATGAATAGATCTAGAATAGAAACGATCAAATCGGTCCTACCTAAATGATTGGGAGATCAGTGTAGATTATAGTACCTTAAGTAGTATTAATCTACAATGACTCTTCAAAGATTGAGATCTTTAACAAAATGAACAGCATGTTGGCATAGTTAAATCCATTTAAGTCT
>JBBPBX010047347.1:0-23810 GCA_038048925.1 Garcialebias charrua | reverse complement strand
GATGTCATTCCTGACACAACCACAGACCACCGAGCTACCACAGCCCTCTGTGTGGAGCAGAGAGCTGATATCTAGGGTGCCCGGGGGAGCAGATGGTGTGGGTTAAGGGCCTTGCTCAAGGGCCCATAGTGGGGCAGAAGAGGGTGGAGACAGGTCCCACCCACATTCTTGATGTTGTCGGTACCGGGGCTTGAACCGGCGATCTTCCGATCACAAGCCCACATTCTTAACCTCTGCGCCACCACTCCCACACCACTCCCACATTATTTAATTAATAATAATAAATTATTGATTATGATAATAAATTATTTATTTAATTAATAGAAATAATACATTTATAATAATCATCAATACATTATCATATGTAATTAATAATAATATTTAATCATCAGGAGATGATCAGACTTCCTGTTTCAGGTGTTGCTCTGAAGACACTGAGGACGTCTACTGAAGGCGGACAGGTCCAGACTGCTGGTTCTGGTCAACTGAAGGTGCTCTGGTTCTTTAACAGGCTGAAACAGCCGAAGCTGATCTGTGAGCACGCTGAAGGCTGAAACAGCTGAAGCTGATCCATGAGCTTGCTGAAGGCTGAAACATCTGAAGCTGATCTGTGAGCTTGCTGAAGGCTGAAACAGCCGATATTGATCTGTGAATGTGCTGAAGGCTGAAACAGCCAAAGCTGGTTTGTGAGCATGCTGAAGGCTGAAACAGCCGAAGCTGGTTTGTGAGCATGCTGAAGGCTGAAACAGCCGAAGCTGGTTTGTGAGCATGCTGAAGGCTGAAACAGCCAAAGCTGGTTTGTGAGCATGCTGAAGGCTGAAACAGCCGAAGCTGGTTTGTGAGCATGCTGAAGGCTGAAACAGCCAAAGCTGGTTTGTGAGCATGCTGAAGGCTGAAACAGCCAAAGCTGGTTTGTGAGCTTGCTGAAGGCTGAAACAGCCGAAGCTGGTTTGTGAGCATGCTGAAGGCTGAAATAGCCAAAGCTGGTTTGTGAGCATGCTCAAGGCTGAAAGAGCCAAAGCTGGGTTGTGAGCATACTGAAGGCTGAAACAGCCGAAGCTGGTTTGTGAGCGCGCTGAAGGTTGAAACAGCGGAAGCTGGTTTGTGAGCATGCTGAAGGCTGAAACAGCCGAAGTTGGTTTGTGAGCATGCTGAAGGCTGAAACAGCCGAAGCTGGTTTGTGAGCATGCTGAAGGCTGAAACAGCCGAAGCTGTTTTGTGAGAGCGCTGAAGGCTGAAACAGCTGAAGCTGGTTTGTGAGCGTGCTGAAGGCTGAAACAGCCTAAGCTGGTTTATGAGCGTGCTGAAGGCTGAAACAGCCTAAGCTGGTTTGTGAGCGCGCTGAAGGCTGAAACAGCCGAGGCTGGTTTGTGAGCACGCTGAAGGCTGAAACAGCCGAAGCTGGTTTGTGAGCACGCTGAAGGCTGAAACAGCCTAAGCTGGTTTGTGAGCGCGCTGAAGGCTAAAACAGCCGAAGCTGGTTTGTGAGCACGCTGAAGGCTGAAACAGCCGAAGCTGGTTTGTGAGCACGCTGAAGGCTGAAAAGCCGAAGCTGGTTTGTGAAGGCTAAAACAGCCGAAGCTGGTTAATGAAGGCTGAAACTGCCGAAGCTGGTTTGTGAAGGCTGAAACAGCCGAAGCAGGTTTGTGAGCGCTGAAACAGCCGAAGCAGGTTTGTGAGCGCTGAAACAGCAGAAACTGGTTTGTGAGCACGCTGAAGGCTGAAACAGCCGAAGCTGGTTTGTGAGCGCGCTGAAGGCTGAAACAGTCGAAGCTGGTTTGTTAGCACGCTGAAGGCTGAAACAGCCGAAGCTTGTTTGTGAGCACGCTGAAGGCTGAAACAGCCGAAGCTGGTTTGTGAGCACGCTGAAGGCTAAAACAGCCGAAGCTGGTTTGTGAGCACGCTGAAACAGCCTAAGCTGGTTTGTGAATGCTAAAACAGCCGAAGCTGGTTTGTGAAGGCTGAAACATCCGAAGCTTGTTTGTGAGCGCTGAAACAGCCAAAGCTTGTTTGTGAGCACGCTGAAGGCTGAAACAGATGAAGCTTGTTTGTGAGCGCCCTGAAGGCTGAAACAGCCAAAGCTGGTTTGTGAGCATGCTGAAGGCTGAAACAGCCGCAGCTGGTTTGTGAGCATAATGAAGGCTGAAATGGCCAAAGCTGGTTTGTGAGTGTGCTGAAGGCTGAAACAGCCGAAGCGTGTTTGTGAGCACCCTGAAGGCTGAAACAGCCGAAGCTGGTTTGTGAAGGCTGAAACAGCCGAAGCTGGTTTGTGAAGGCTGAAACAGCCAAGGCTGGTTTGTGAAGGCTGAAACAGCTGAAGCTGGTTTGTGAGCGCACTGCAGGCTGAAACAGCCGAAGCTTGTTTGTGAGCGCGCTGAAGGCTGTAACAGCCAAAGCTGGTTTGTGAGCTTAATGAAGGCTGAAATAGCCAAAGCTGGTTAGTGAGTGTGCTGAAGGCTGAAACAGCCGAAGCGTGTATGTGAGCATGCTGAAGGCTGAAATAGCCAAAGCTGGTTTGTGAGTGCGCTGAAGGCTGAAACAGCCAAAGCTGGTTTGTGAGCACGCTGAAGGCTGAAACAGCCGAAGCTGGTTTGTGAGCACGCTGAAGGCTGAAACAGCCGAAGCTGGTTTGTGAAGGCGGAAACAGCCGAAGCTGGTTTGTGAAGACGGAAACAACAAAGCTGGTTTGTGACGGCGGAAACAGCCAAAGCTGGTTTGTGAAGGCTGAAACAGCCGAAGCTGGTTTGTGAGCGCTGAAACAGCCGAAGCTGGTTTGTGAGCGCGCTGAAGGCTGAAACAGCCGAAGCTTGTTTGTGAGCGCGCTGAAGGCTGAAACAGCCAAAGCTGGTTTGTGAGCATGCTGAAGGCTGAATCAGCCGCAGCTGGTTCAGGAGCATAATGAAGGCTGAAATAGCCAAAGCTTGTTTGTGAGTGTGCTGAAGGCTGAAACAGCCTAAGCGTGTTTGTGAGCACGCTGAAGGCTGAAACAGCCGAAGCTGGTTTGTGAAGGCTGAAACAGCCGAAGCTGGTTTGTGAAGGCTGAAAAAGCGGAAGCTGGTTTGTGAAGGCTGAAACAGCCGAAGCTGGTTTGTGAAGGCTGAAACAGCCGAAGCTGGTTTATGAGCGCTCTGAAGGCTGAAACAGCCAAAGCTGGTTTGTGAGCATGCTGAAGGCTGAAACAGCCGCAGCTCGTTTGTGAGTATAACGAAGGCTGAAATAACCAAAGCTGGTTTGTGAGTGTGCTGAAGGCTGAAACAATAGGAAGCGTGTATGTGAGCATGCTGAAGGCTGAAATAGCCAAAGCTGGTTTGTGAGTGCGCTCAAGGCTGAAACAGCCAAAGCTGGTTTGTGAGTGCGCTCAAGGCTGAAACAGCCAAAGCTGGTTTGTGAGTGCGCTGAAGGCTGAAACAGCCAAAGCTGGTTTGTGAACATGCTGAAGGCTGAAACAGCCGAAGCTGGTTTGTGAGCGCGCTGAAGGCTGAAACAGCGGAAGCTGGTTTGTGAGCGTGCTGAAGGCTGAAACAGCCGAAGCTGGTTTGTGAGCTCGCTGAAGGCTGAAACAGCCGAAGCTGGTTTGTGAGCACGCTGAAGGCTGAAACAGCCGAAGCTGGTTTGTGAGCACGCTGAAGGCTGAACCAGCCGAAGCTGGTTTGTGAGCACGCTGAAGGCTGAACCAGCCGAAGCTGGTTTGTGAGCGTGCTGAAGGCTGAAACAGCCGAAGCTGGTTTGTGAGCTCGCTGAAGGCTGAAACAGCCGAAGCTGGTTTGTGAGCATGCTGAAGGCTGAAACAGCCGAAGCTGGTTTGTGAGCACGCTGAAGGCTGAACCAGCCGAAGCTGGTTTGTGAGCACGCTGAAGGCTGAACCAGCCGAAGCTGGTTTGTGAGCACACTGAAACAGCCGAAGCTGGTTTGTGAGCACTCTGAAGGCTGAAACAGCCGAAGCTGGTTTGTGAGCACTCTGAAGGCTGAAACAGCCGAAGCTGGTTTGTGAGCACTCTGAAGGCCGAAACAGCCGAAGCTGGTTTGTGAGCACGCTGAAGGCTGAACCAGCCGAAGCTGGTTTGTGAGCACGCTGAAACAGCCGAAGCTGGTTTGTGAGCACGTTAAAGGCTGAAACAGCCGAAGCTGGTTTGTGAGAACGCTGAAACAGCCTAAGCTGGTTTGTGAGCACGCTGAAGCCTGAAACAGCCAAAGCTGGTTTGTGAGCGCGCTGAAGGCTGAAACAGCCAAAGCTGGTTTGTGAACATGCTGAAGGCTGAACCAGCCGAAGCTGGTTTGTGAGCACGCTGAAGGCTAAAACAGCGGAAGCTGGTTTGTGAGCACGCTGAAGGCTTAAACAGCGGAAGCTGGTTTGTGAGCTCGCTGAAGGCTGAAACAGCCAAAGCTGATTTGTGAGCACGCTTAAGGCTGAAAAAGCCGAAGCTGGTTTGTGCACACACTGAACGCTGAAACAGCCGAAGCTGGTTTGTGAAGGCTGAAACAGACGAAGCTGGTTTGTGAAGGCTGAAACAGCCGAAACTGGTTTGTGAGCGCGCTGAAGGCTGAAACAGCCGAAGCTAGTTTGTGAGCTCGCTGAAGTCTGAAACAGCTGAAGCTGGTTTGTGAGCACCCTGAAGGCTGAAACAGCCGAAGCTGGTTTGTGAGCACGCTGAAGGCTGAAACAGCGGAAGCAGGTTTGTGAGCATGCTGAAGGCTGAAACAGCCGAAGCTGGTTTGTGAGAACGCTGAAGGCTGAAACAGCCGAAGCTGGTTTTTGAGCACTCTGAAGGCTGAAACAGTCGAAGCTGGTTTGTGAGCACTCTTAAGGCTGAAACAGCCGAAGCTGGTTTGTGAGCATGCTGAAGGCTGAACCAGCCGAAGCTGGTTTGTGAGCACGCTGAAACAGCCAAAGCTGGTTTGTGAGCACGTTGAAGGCTGAAACAGCCGAAGCTGGTTTGTGAGCACGCTGAAGGCTGAAACAGCCTAAGCTGGTTTGTGAGCATGCTGAAGCCTGAAACAGCCAAAGCTGGTTTGTGAGCGCGCTGAAGGCTGAAACAGCCAAAGCTGGTTTGTGAACGCGCTCAAGGCTGAACCAGCCGAGGCTGGTTTGTGAGCACGCTCAAGGCTGAAACAGCGGAAGCTGGTTTGTGAGCACGCTGAAGGCTTAAACAGCGGAAGCTGGTTTGTGAGCTCGCTGAAGGCTGAAACAGCCAAAGCTGGTTTGTGAACGCGCTCAAGGCTGAACCAGCCGAGGCTGGTTTGTGAGCACGCTCAAGGCTGAAACAGCGGAAGCTGGTTTGTGAGCACGCTGAAGGCTTAAACAGCGGAAGCTGGTTTGTGAGCGCGCTGAAGGTTGAAACAGCGGAAGCTGGTTTGTGAGCATGCTGAAGGCTGAAACAGCCGAAGTTGGTTTGTGAGCATGCTGAAGGCTGAAACAGCCGAAGCTGGTTTGTGAGCATGCTGAAGGCTGAAACAGCCGAAGCTGTTTTGTGAGAGCGCTGAAGGCTGAAACAGCTGAAGCTGGTTTGTGAGCGTGCTGAAGGCTGAAACAGCCTAAGCTGGTTTATGAGCGTGCTGAAGGCTGAAACAGCCTAAGCTGGTTTGTGAGCGCGCTGAAGGCTGAAACAGCCGAGGCTGGTTTGTGAGCACGCTGAAGGCTGAAACAGCCGAAGCTGGTTTGTGAGCACGCTGAAGGCTGAAACAGCCTAAGCTGGTTTGTGAGCGCGCTGAAGGCTAAAACAGCCGAAGCTGGTTTGTGAGCACGCTGAAGGCTGAAACAGCCGAAGCTGGTTTGTGAGCACGCTGAAGGCTGAAAAGCCGAAGCTGGTTTGTGAAGGCTAAAACAGCCGAAGCTGGTTAATGAAGGCTGAAACTGCCGAAGCTGGTTTGTGAAGGCTGAAACAGCCGAAGCAGGTTTGTGAGCGCTGAAACAGCCGAAGCAGGTTTGTGAGCGCTGAAACAGCAGAAACTGGTTTGTGAGCACGCTGAAGGCTGAAACAGCCGAAGCTGGTTTGTGAGCGCGCTGAAGGCTGAAACAGTCGAAGCTGGTTTGTTAGCACGCTGAAGGCTGAAACAGCCGAAGCTTGTTTGTGAGCACGCTGAAGGCTGAAACAGCCGAAGCTGGTTTGTGAGCACGCTGAAGGCTAAAACAGCCGAAGCTGGTTTGTGAGCACGCTGAAACAGCCTAAGCTGGTTTGTGAATGCTAAAACAGCCGAAGCTGGTTTGTGAAGGCTGAAACATCCGAAGCTTGTTTGTGAGCGCTGAAACAGCCAAAGCTTGTTTGTGAGCACGCTGAAGGCTGAAACAGATGAAGCTTGTTTGTGAGCGCCCTGAAGGCTGAAACAGCCAAAGCTGGTTTGTGAGCATGCTGAAGGCTGAAACAGCCGCAGCTGGTTTGTGAGCATAATGAAGGCTGAAATGGCCAAAGCTGGTTTGTGAGTGTGCTGAAGGCTGAAACAGCCGAAGCGTGTTTGTGAGCACCCTGAAGGCTGAAACAGCCGAAGCTGGTTTGTGAAGGCTGAAACAGCCGAAGCTGGTTTGTGAAGGCTGAAACAGCCAAGGCTGGTTTGTGAAGGCTGAAACAGCTGAAGCTGGTTTGTGAGCGCACTGCAGGCTGAAACAGCCGAAGCTTGTTTGTGAGCGCGCTGAAGGCTGTAACAGCCAAAGCTGGTTTGTGAGCTTAATGAAGGCTGAAATAGCCAAAGCTGGTTAGTGAGTGTGCTGAAGGCTGAAACAGCCGAAGCGTGTATGTGAGCATGCTGAAGGCTGAAATAGCCAAAGCTGGTTTGTGAGTGCGCTGAAGGCTGAAACAGCCAAAGCTGGTTTGTGAGCACGCTGAAGGCTGAAACAGCCGAAGCTGGTTTGTGAGCACGCTGAAGGCTGAAACAGCCGAAGCTGGTTTGTGAAGGCGGAAACAGCCGAAGCTGGTTTGTGAAGACGGAAACAACAAAGCTGGTTTGTGACGGCGGAAACAGCCAAAGCTGGTTTGTGAAGGCTGAAACAGCCGAAGCTGGTTTGTGAGTGCTGAAACAGCCGAAGCTGGTTTGTGAGCGCGCTGAAGGCTGAAACAGCCGAAGCTTGTTTGTGAGCGCGCTGAAGGCTGAAACAGCCAAAGCTGGTTTGTGAGCATGCTGAAGGCTGAATCAGCCGCAGCTGGTTCAGGAGCATAATGAAGGCTGAAATAGCCAAAGCTTGTTTGTGAGTGTGCTGAAGGCTGAAACAGCCTAAGCGTGTTTGTGAGCACGCTGAAGGCTGAAACAGCCGAAGCTGGTTTGTGAAGGCTGAAACAGCCGAAGCTGGTTTGTGAAGGCTGAAAAAGCGGAAGCTGGTTTGTGAAGGCTGAAACAGCCGAAGCTGGTTTGTGAAGGCTGAAACAGCCGAAGCTGGTTTATGAGCGCTCTGAAGGCTGAAACAGCCAAAGCTGGTTTGTGAGCATGCTGAAGGCTGAAACAGCCGCAGCTCGTTTGTGAGTATAACGAAGGCTGAAATAACCAAAGCTGGTTTGTGAGTGTGCTGAAGGCTGAAACAATAGGAAGCGTGTATGTGAGCATGCTGAAGGCTGAAATAGCCAAAGCTGGTTTGTGAGTGCGCTCAAGGCTGAAACAGCCAAAGCTGGTTTGTGAGTGCGCTCAAGGCTGAAACAGCCAAAGCTGGTTTGTGAGTGCGCTGAAGGCTGAAACAGCCAAAGCTGGTTTGTGAACATGCTGAAGGCTGAAACAGCCGAAGCTGGTTTGTGAGCGCGCTGAAGGCTGAAACAGCGGAAGCTGGTTTGTGAGCGTGCTGAAGGCTGAAACAGCCGAAGCTGGTTTGTGAGCTCGCTGAAGGCTGAAACAGCCGAAGCTGGTTTGTGAGCACGCTGAAGGCTGAAACAGCCGAAGCTGGTTTGTGAGCACGCTGAAGGCTGAACCAGCCGAAGCTGGTTTGTGAGCACGCTGAAGGCTGAACCAGCCGAAGCTGGTTTGTGAGCGTGCTGAAGGCTGAAACAGCCGAAGCTGGTTTGTGAGCTCGCTGAAGGCTGAAACAGCCGAAGCTGGTTTGTGAGCATGCTGAAGGCTGAAACAGCCGAAGCTGGTTTGTGAGCACGCTGAAGGCTGAACCAGCCGAAGCTGGTTTGTGAGCACGCTGAAGGCTGAACCAGCCGAAGCTGGTTTGTGAGCACACTGAAACAGCCGAAGCTGGTTTGTGAGCACTCTGAAGGCTGAAACAGCCGAAGCTGGTTTGTGAGCACTCTGAAGGCTGAAACAGCCGAAGCTGGTTTGTGAGCACTCTGAAGGCCGAAACAGCCGAAGCTGGTTTGTGAGCACGCTGAAGGCTGAACCAGCCGAAGCTGGTTTGTGAGCACGCTGAAACAGCCGAAGCTGGTTTGTGAGCACGTTAAAGGCTGAAACAGCCGAAGCTGGTTTGTGAGAACGCTGAAACAGCCTAAGCTGGTTTGTGAGCACGCTGAAGCCTGAAACAGCCAAAGCTGGTTTGTGAGCGCGCTGAAGGCTGAAACAGCCAAAGCTGGTTTGTGAACATGCTGAAGGCTGAACCAGCCGAAGCTGGTTTGTGAGCACGCTGAAGGCTAAAACAGCGGAAGCTGGTTTGTGAGCACGCTGAAGGCTTAAACAGCGGAAGCTGGTTTGTGAGCTCGCTGAAGGCTGAAACAGCCGAAGCTG
The DNA here is from genome assembly GCA_038048925.1 of Garcialebias charrua. NCBI lineage: Eukaryota > Metazoa > Chordata > Actinopteri > Cyprinodontiformes > Rivulidae > Garcialebias > Garcialebias charrua. Next base: position 15,173 of record JBBPBX010047347.1, on the reverse strand, counting down.
ATTTGTGAGCACGCTTAAGGCTGAAAAAGCCGAAGCTGGTTTGTGCACACACTGAACGCTGAAACAGCCGAAGCTGGTTTGTGAAGGCTGAAACAGCCGAAGCTGGTTTGTGATGGCTGAAACAGCCGAAACTGGTTTGTGAGCGCGCTGAAGGCTGAAACAGCCGAAGCTAGTTTGTGAGCTCGCTGAAGTCTGAAACAGCTGAAGCTGGTTTGTGAGCACCCTGAAGGCTGAAACAGCCGAAGCTGGTTTGTGAGCACGCTGAAGGCTGAAACAGCGGAAGCAGGTTTGTGAGCATGCTGAAGGCTGAAACAGCCGAAGCTGGTTTGTGAGAACGCTGAAGGCTGAAACAGCCGAAGCTGGTTTTTGAGCACTCTGAAGGCTGAAACAGTCGAAGCTGGTTTGTGAGCACTCTTAAGGCTGAAACAGCCGAAGCTGGTTTGTGAGCATGCTGAAGGCTGAACCAGCCGAAGCTGGTTTGTGAGCACGCTGAAACAGCCAAAGCTGGTTTGTGAGCACGTTGAAGGCTGAAACAGCCGAAGCTGGTTTGTGAGCACGCTGAAGGCTGAAACAGCCTAAGCTGGTTTGTGAGCATGCTGAAGCCTGAAACAGCCAAAGCTGGTTTGTGAGCGCGCTGAAGGCTGAAACAGCCAAAGCTGGTTTGTGAACGCGCTCAAGGCTGAACCAGCCGAGGCTGGTTTGTGAGCACGCTCAAGGCTGAAACAGCGGAAGCTGGTTTGTGAGCACGCTGAAGGCTTAAACAGCGGAAGCTGGTTTGTGAGCTCGCTGAAGGCTGAAACAGCCGAATCTGGTTTGTGAGCACGCTGAAGGCTGAAAAAGCCGAAGCTGGTTTGTGCACACACTGAACGTTGAAACAGCCAAAGCTGGTTTGTGAAGGCTGAAACAGCCGAAGCTGGTTTGTGAAGGCTGAAACAGCCGAAGCTGGTTTGTGAAGGCTGAAACAGCCAAAACTGGTTTGTGAGCGCGCTGAAGGCTGAAACAGCCGAAGCTGGTTTGTGAGCTCGCTGAAGTCTGAAACAGCCGAAGCTGGTTTGTGAGCACCCTGAAGGCTGAAACAGCCGAAGCTGGTTTGTGAGCACCCTGAAGGCTGAAACAGCCGAAGCTGGTTTGTGAGCACGCTGAAGGCTGAAACAGCGGAAGCAGGTTTGTGAGCATGCTGAAGGCTAAAACAGCCGAAGCTGGTTTGTGAGAACGCTGAAGGCTGAAACAGCCGAAGCTGGTTTGTGAGCACGCTGAAGGCTGAAACAGCCAAAGCTGGTTTGTGAGCACGTTGAAGGCTGAAACAGCCGAAGCTGGTTTGTGAGTACGCTGAAGGCTGAAACAGCCGAAACTGGTTTGTGAGCACGCTGAAAGCTGAAACAGCCGAAGCTGGTTTGTGAGCACGCTGAAGGCTGAAACAGCTGAAGCTGGTTTGTGAGCACGCTGAAGGCTGAAACAGCCGAAGCTGGTTTGTGAGCACGCTGAAGGCTGAAACAGCCGAAGCTGGTTTGTGAGCACGCTGAAGGCTGAAACAGCCGAAGCTGATTTTTTAGTACGCTGAAGGCTGAAACAGCTGAAGCTGGTTTTTGAGCTCCAGGACCCGATAAGGATAAAGCGGGTAAAGATGATGGATAGATGCTTTTGTTGAAAAGATTTACCAAACAAATCTTTTAAACAAAATCCATCCATACACATTTGAAACATGGATGAATGCAATATGATTTTGAAGTCTATTTTATTTTGAGTTAAATGTTTATGCAATACAGTAGGCTGAAATCTTTGTTTACGTTTGTATTTTGAATTATTTGTGATGGACTGGAGACATGTCCAGGGTGTCCCCTGCCTCTCGCACAGTGACTGCTGGATATAGGCACCAGTGACCTCCGGGACCCGATTAAAGCTGCTGCATTCTATTCATATACCCATCTGCTCACAGTTCAGCCTGCTGTATTTATACTGAATTATTTGACATTATTAATGTTTGCTGCAAGCATACATTATTGTTTTAAATAAATGTTTTATTTATTTACATTATTGTTTAAACTTTTCATGATTTCAATTGAAAATTGTTTCAGAATCGAAAATCGTTTCAGAATCGAAAATCGTTTCAGAATCGAAAATCGATCCTGGAATGAAAATCGTTTTAGAATCGAAAATCAATTTTTTTATTGAAGCGGTGCATTCAAAATTGGAATCGAATAGATTCTCCAGACACTGAGAGATTTGCACCCCTAGTATGCAGTGCTGTGTCTTTTATCACTGATCACGTTGATTCTGGAGAAAAAGCCCAGTTTGGTCCATGCAGGGATCAGCGGGAACCAAGTCGTACCCAGCTGATGGGAAACATCGTGGTTTAAGTGAGGGTACAATTTGACCAGAACTACAACAGAACATCTTGATTCAGCGACGACAGTTCAGAGTAAACAGGAAGTGGTCGTGAACACTGCTGCGGTGTTGTTTCGTCCCTTCGGTGAGCTCCTGCTCTGAAACAAGACGAGGCTTCAATGAAGCATCAAAGAAAGACGTAACATTTGTCTGTTTCAGAGTCGAGTCTTCTCCTCCACCTTTTCCTGACTAATTTCTGATCACCTGCAGTGTTCCGTCAGTGAGGACTGAACTTGGAAAAAGGGCTTTCTCCTACTCTGCTCCTGCTTCCTGGAATATCTTACAAAAATATTTGAAGCTCTCGGCCCTGACCTCTCTAAATGGTTTTAAGAATCTTGGAATCCTGGCAAGAACCATTGCAGATATGTTCTTGTTTTTGATTTTGTACATCTACCTTGTGGTGTTTTGCTAGTTTTGATACTTTGCATTTCACTTTCTATTTCACTTTCTATTTCGGCTGAAACAGCCGAAGCTGATTTTTTTAGTACGTTGAAGGCTGAAACAGCCGAAGCTGGTTTGTGAGCTCCAGGACCCGATAAGGATAAAGCGGGTAAAGCTATTTCTCTCCTGTTTTTTTTCTGTTTGTTGTTGATGTTTAACTTTTATGGACAGAATTTCTAGGCGCAGCCAAGGTGTTGAGAGGATCCGTTTTGCTGGCCTTAGAATCTCTTCTCTGTTTTTTGCAGATGATGTGGTCCTATTGGCTTCATCAGATCGTGATCTACAGCTTTCACTGGAGCGGTTTGCAGCTGAATGTGATGCGGCCGGGATGAGGATCAGTTCCTCCAAATCCGAGGCCATGGTCTTGAGCCGGAAAAGGGTAGCATGCCTTCTCCGGGTCGGGGAGGAGGTCCTGCCCCAAGTGGAGGAGTTTAAGTATCTCGGGGTCTTGTTCACGAATGAGGGAAAACTGGAGCGTGAGATCGATAGGCGGATAGGTGCAGCGTCCGCAGTGAAGCGGGCGCTGTACCGGTCTGTCGTGGTGAAGAGAGAGCTGAGTCGAAAGGCAAAGCTCTCAATTTACCGATCGATCTACGTTCCCACCCTCATCTATGGTCATGAGCTTTGGGTTGTGACCGAAAGAACGAGATCTCGGATACAAGCGGCTGAAATGAGTTTTCTCCGCAGGGTGTCTGGACTCTCCCTTAGAGATAGGGTGAGAAGCTCAGTCATCCGGGAGGGACTCGGAGTAGAGCCGCTGCTTCTCCACATCGAGAGGAGCCAGTTGAGGTGGCTCGGGCATCTGGTTAGGATGCCTCCTGGACGCCTCCCTGGTGAGGTGTTCCGGGCATGTCCCACCGGGAGGAGACCCAGAGGAAGACCCAGGACACGCTGGAGGGACTATGTTTCTCGGCTGGCCTGGGAACGCCTTGGGATTCCCCCGGAGGAGCTGCTCCAAGTGGCTGGGGAGAGGGAAGTCTGGGCCTCCCTACTTAGGCTGCTACCCCCGCGACCCGACCCCGGATAAGCGGATGAAAATGGATGGATGGATGGATGGATGTTTGTTGTTTAAGGAAATTCTACCATTGCTGTTCATCATTCTTTAGTTTGTAGCATGTTGCTTTTGTAAATGAGCCCTCGAGGCTCAATGAGATTTACCTGACTAAATAAAGGTTGAATGAAAATTTTACTCTTGACTTTAAATCAGTTCTTTCACTTCAGATTCTCATGTTTCTCTTTGTTCTGTTCTTATCTCTCTGTTTTCGCTTCCCGCTCGCATCCGGCTCCAACTTTTGTTTGAAATTTACTTTTAACGGTTTGTTATCTTCCTTTCATCTTTTCTCATCTCTTATCTCTGTGATGCCAATTAGTGTGTAAAACATCAGTGGTGCGTGTATGTGTGTGTGTGTGTGTGTGTGTGGGGGGGGGGGGTGCGTGTGTGCAGAAATCAGATGGATTTGGGTCATTGGTTTGTGGAACTAAGTTTCTGTCTAGTTACAGTTTTTAAAACACAAACTTGTTTTTTCACTTGCTAACTGCAGGTTTCTGCAGATTCAGATGTGAAACTTGTTCTGATTCAGATGTGAAACCTGATGTTTATGTTTATGTTTATTAAATTTGTTCATTTTTTTTTACAAAAGAAACAATACAAGACAATCTCATAAATGATAGTGTACAAAATATAAAAAAAATGAAAGGTAGCAGAAAGAAGAATAAATCTTATTATATCTGCCCCTTACTTCCAACAATCAGATTAAACAACAATAATCAACCATGTAAACAATAATAATCTTCAACCAACTTTTTCCAACAATCAGATTAAACAATAATAATCTTCAACCAACAGTACAAAATGACTAACTCTTTCTAATTTTCTAACTAATACAATACACATTACGCTATTTCATATATTTTTTTAACACATTTGTTTTGATCATTTTTTTAAATGTAAACATTGACTTGGCATTTTTAACTACATTCTCCAAGCCATTCCATAATCTAATTCCCTGGATTGAGGTAGAACGTCCCTTCAAACTAGTTCTGAATTGTGGTTTTACAAACAACTCTGTCCCCTTAAGATTATAACAACTTTGTCTTTTAACAAAGTGCATTTGGATATTTAAAGGTAATGCATTATTTTGAGCTCTATACATAACTGATAAAATATTATAGTCTACCAAATCATGGAACTTCAATAACTTTAGTTGATAAAATAATGTACTTGATGGATGACGGTAATGTTTTCTAGTGATAATTCTTACAGCTCTTTTCTGTAATACAAAAATAGGCTTTGTGATTGTTTTACACGCTTTCCCCCAAACATCAATACAATAGATTAAGTGTGGAACAATGATTGTGTTATACAACAAATACAGAGCTTTATCATTCAATAGGTCTCTGACTTTGTACAGTACTGCAATCGATTTAGCTATTTTTATTCTTACAGAATTTATGTGTTGTTTCCATGTCAGTTTGTCATCAATGATAACACCCAAAAACTTCACCTCACTCACTCTACAAATCTCAACATCCTCAATTTTGAGTGGAACATCAACAGTTTTCTTTTTATTACTGAATATCATGTAATTAGTTTTTTCTAGATTTAATGATAATTTATTTATTTTAAACCAAGTTTGTATCTTGACAAATTCTGTCTTTATCAATTCCAACATTTGTTCTATATCTTCACCTAAACAGAAAAAAGTGGTATCATCAGCAAAAAGTACACATTTAAGGAGTCCTGACACATTTACCAAGTCATTCACATATAAAATAAAAAGCTTTGGTCCAAGTACAGAGCCTTGGGGAACTCCACATGTGATATTACAGAGGTCAGATCTTACATCATTTATTTGTACAAATTGTTTCCTATCTTTTAAGTAGCTAGATACCCACTGTAATGCTGGTCCTCTAATACCATATTTGTTCAGTTTTTCAAGGAGAATGGTGTGATCAATAGTATCGAATGCTTTTTTTAAATCAACAAAAATACTGATACAATATTGTTTTTGATCGACAGCAGTAGTTATTTGTTCCATTAATTCCATGAGAGCCATTGATGTAGAGTTTTTTTTATCTAAACCCATACTGACTGTTGCTTAGAATATTTTGTTTATCTATAAATTGATCTAGTCTGTTTACAAATAGTTTTTCAAGAATTTTTGAAAACTGTGGTAACAAGGATATAGGTCTATAATTGTTGAACACACATTTATCACCATTTTTAAAAAGAGGAACTACCTTAGCTACTTTCATATTATCTGGAAATCAAAAAGGCGTTCAATACAAGATCAACTGGACTTTATTTGTAACAGAAGACGTTTCGCTTCTCATCCGAGGAGCTTTATCAATTTATCAATTATCTGGAAATATTCCTGTTGAAAATGATAAGTTACATATGTATGTGAACGGCTCAATAACATGGCTCATTATGTCCTTCACAAACATCATATCCATGTCCACCCAGTCTTTTGATCTCTTGTCTGTAAGATGTTTTACTACATTCATTATTTCCTCTTTGTTAGTTCCATTTAGAAAAATACTATTTGCACAACCTGTAATTGAGTGGATCACATTTTTATCTACTTTTGGTATCTTAGCTGCAAGGCTTGATCCAACATTCACAAAATATTGATTAAATCCATTTACAATTTCATTTTCATCATGAATTTCATCGTTGTCTTTTACAAAATATTTTGAAATACCAGTTTTTGCTTTATGATTCTTCAGGACACTATTCATTACTCGCCATGTTGCTTTCATATCACCATTACTTTTATCTAATAATTTACTATAATATTCTTTCTTATGTTTCCTTATAATCCCTACTAATTTATTTTTATACTTTTTATATTTTTCTTCAGCGCTCTGACTTCGCAATTTCAAGAAACATGAATACAAATAATTCTTTTTTTTTACAAGCATTTCTCAACCCTTTTGTCATCCATGGTTGATCAATCGTATTTCTCTTTGTGTAATTTGTTTGCACACAATTCTTTTCATACATGATGTGATTCAGATGTGAAACCTGTTCTGATTCAGATATGAAATCTGTTCTGATTCAGATGTGAAGACTGATCAGGTTCAGATGTGAAACCAGTTGTGATTCAGATGTGAAGCCTGATCAGGTTCAGATGTGAAGCCTGATCAGGTTCAGATGTGGTCTGTTCTGATTCAGATGTGAAACCTGATCAGGTTCAGATGTAGTCTGTTCTGATTTAGATGTGAAACCTGATCACGTTTACATGTGGTCTGTTCTGATTCAGATGTGAAACCTGAGCAGGTTCAGATGTGAAACATGATCAGGTTCAGATGTGAAGTCTGATCAGATTCAGATGTGAAACCTGATCATGTTCAGATGTGTTCTGTTCTGATTCAGATGTGAAACGTGATGATCAGGTTCAGGTGTGAAGCCTGATCAGGTTCAGATGTGAAGCCTGATCAGGTTCAGGTGTGAAGCCTGATCAGGTTCAGGTGTGAAGCCTGATCAGGTTCAGATGTGGTCTGTTCTGATTCAGATGTGAAACCTGAGCAGGTTCAGATGTGAAACATGATCAGGTTCAGATGTAGTCTGTTCTGATTTAGATGTGAAACCTGATCACGTTTACATGTGGTCTGTTCTGATTCAGATGTGAAACCTGTTCTGATTCAGATGTGAAACCTGAGCAGGTTCAGATGTGAAACATGATCAGGTTCAGATGTGAAGTCTGATCAGATTCAGATGTGAAACCTGATCATGTTCAGATGTGTTCTGTTCTGATTCAGATGTGAAACGTGATGATCAGGTTCAGGTGTGAAGCCTGATCAGGTTCAGATGTGAAGCCTGATCAGGTTCAGGTGTGAAGCCTGATCAGGTTCAGATGTGGTCTGTTCTGATTCAGATGTGAAACCTGAGCAGGTTCAGATGTGAAACATGATCAGGTTCAGATGTGAAGTCTGATCAGATTCAGATGTGAAACCTGATCATGTTCAGATGTGTTCTGTTCTGATTCAGATGTGAAACGTGATGATCAGGTTCAGGTGTGAAGCCTGATCAGGTTCAGGTGTGAAGCCTGATCAGGTTCAGATAGTGAGGTCTGATCAGGTTCAGATAGTGAGGTCTGTTCTGATTCAGATAGTGAGGTCTGTTCTGATTCAGATGTGAAACCTGTTCTGTGTGGGACTGAAGCCTTTTAATGGATTAAATACCCGAGGTGTTCTGACAGACTCAGTTCCTGAACGTCGTGCTGAATGGAAGCTGGCGGATCGGGGACTTCGGGGACAGGATTAGTTTCTCAGAGGACAGCTCTAGTGTCTCTCCTCTCTGCTCAACCGTTCATTGTAAATTAGACTCCTTTTTTCTTTTTTCTTTTTTTTTTTTACATATTCCAGACGTTTTCTCTTCGTGTCGCTCGACTGCTCCATTCTCAGGAGGTCTCGGGGTCAAGTGAGGCAGCAGTTGAACAAGCTCGTTTCCTGCTGTCGGCACCGCAGCGTGAGCGGCTTAGACGGAGCGGTTTGTGAGTCTGATGGCGTCTTTGTTCCTGTCGTGGTCAGGAGCGTCTCCATCCATCACATTTATGATTTCAATCAGCAGAGAGGAACTCAAGACAGCGGTTTCACCTGTGCACCTGAAAACATCAACAAAACGTCCACTTTGTAAAGGAATGCACGTCGCCCGCTGCTCCGCAGAAACGTTTCAAACAATCATCTGTTAGATCGTATTGAACGATATGACCATTTGTTGTGTAGAGTCTTACGGGAGAACTGAGCTGGAAGTTTCTTCTCCTAACAGCTGTATGGATGTCAGCTGTATTGAACGCCTTTTTTTGATTTAATCATCTGTTAGCACTCGGTGGGAGGTTTGGAGATGACTCTTAGCTACTACCACAACAAATTTCAGCTCAATATTTAAAAACTGAGTCGTAAAACTCAAGTTATTATTTTTTTAATTTCAGCTTTTTTCCAGTTGACACATTTATTACAGAATATTTTAAAATCAACAAATTTTTCTCTCCTTACAACAATCTTATTTTATAATCCTAAAACTATTTTTATTAAATTAAAAGACTCATTCTATTTTTGTGAAGTTCTGACTCTACGTTTTCTTCAAGAGTTTTAATTTCTGTTTTTCGGAAGAATAATGATTTAAACATCAACAAACAGAGAGCAGCTTCTGAACACCCCTCTGATGGGTTTTATTTTGAAAAAATGCTTCTTGGGTAAAATACCAAACGTGAACTGAAACGTTCACACATCTAAAATCTTCTGAGATAAACTTTTCCTTCATTACGTCAAAACAAAAAGGATGTTTGTTACATAACTCTGGTGTTTGGATCATTTTATTATGCTGTTGAAGTTTTTTCTGTTCAGCCAAAAAATCTGAAGAGTCTGAACGATCTGAATGTTCTGGACCGTTTGAACAATTGGAACAATCCAAACCATTTGAACGATATGACCATTTGTTGTGTAGAGTCTTACGGGAGAACTGAGCTGGAAGTTTCTTCTCCTAACAGCTGTATGGATGTCGGTCAAATGCTAAAGACCTCATTCTACAGCAAGGTTTCGCGGCAGGCCTACTGTGAAAACCGAACCGAGCATAAGCTCCACTTCGAATGAATTTTCCTTTGAGGAATATTTTATTTTGAAATCAACCAGGAAGTGCCTCTACTTCTGCCGAAAAAGGTGGACATCAACGAGACGCTGAATAGGTAAACACGCTGAAGTCCAACTTGGACTTAACCGGACCTACGACCCGTTTTACGTCCAAGGCTACTTCTCAACTCTTACCAGAACCAAGACTGAATGTCTGAAAAGGTAAAGAGTCGCTGATTGTTTCCAGGAAGCGTACAATGGGCCTCATGCAAGAACATGTTCGTATTTTTATCCTAAATTTCTCTTACTTTTGTTCGTACGAAGCGTTCGTACAAACATGCCACGTCAGATTCAACAAACTCTTCTATCCTCAGGAAAAGTGTGTAAATGAGCTGCGTATGTATGATGATTTCCACCTGTTCTATCCACCTGCGCGTGCACGCGGAGAGGTTATTTACATAACTAAAAATGATTTTAGCACTTTGAGATTTTCATTAATGAAAAGTGCGTTATAAATTGAATTCATTATTATTATTATTATTATTATAATTCCCACCCCTCAAAACACCATATAAGGCTACGTTTCCTGCCTCAGAGAGCAGGAAGTGTCCGTTCATACAAATGACAGCGAAAAGTAAAATGGAGAACTTTACGGGTGCGGAGATTGAAGTTCTGCTCTCCGAGATCGAGAAAAGAAAATCTGTCCTTTTTAGCAGCGTCACTCATGGGATTAAAGGACCAGCCAAAGCCAAAGAATGTTTGTTTATAATAAATGTGGACCTTAAAATATACACACGTCCTGGTGGCGCAACTGGGAACGCATTGTGCCGTTAGCTGCTCCTAACCTTATCTAGACCTTGTGGGTTCGATTCCCACAAGGTATGACTATTTTTTTTTCCTTCCTTCTTTAGATTATTTATTCATTCCAGATTAAAAAGACTTTATGCTTTATTTCTTGTTGTATTGTAAATAGTTTTCTTGTGTTTTTTAAATCTGGAATGAATTAAAAGAAAAAAAAAGTTGTCCCATGTGGGAATTGAACCCATAAGGTTCGGAACGACGAGCCAATGCTCATCTCACTGAGCCATTGGAGCTCTGTTACTGCAACAGGAGGAGGTCAAGGTAAAGTCTGCGTTACCGAGACAAATTAAACATAAATTAATTCATAATTTAAGTTGGTTTTAGTTTGAGATCTTCATATTAATATTGTAGTGTTAGAAAACGGCATTGATAACAAATTGATTTTAATTTAAATATTTTAATCCGTTAGTCATTATTACATTTAAAATTATAATTCTAATTCAAACAGAATAACCTATTGTCAAAAATAATTATGGTGCGTGATTTCTTTGGACTCAAAATATTTTCTGAATAACGAAATATAAAGTTATTAGTGAAGAAAATCCGTCTGGATAACAGCAGACTGACTGCTCGTAAAATATACGACAGGTCTGGACCACACGTAAATTTTGTTCGTATCTGAAAAATATCTTAGGATACGAAAACATTGTTGAATGCCACAAATGATCCTAAATCACTCGTACGCACAGTTTAAGAACAAATCTGTGCGTACGAACGGTTCTTGCATGAGGCCCATGAGTCTAGCTGGATTTGTTTGGAAGAGCTGTCATTCTGGTTGAAAACTCAAGATAAAACTCCCTATCTATCTCCTCTATTTCTTCCTCCATCTTTTATCCTCCTCACTTTATCTTCGCCAACTTTAAGCTAAGAAGCCTTCAGATTAAGTTATTATAAGACCTTATAAATTAATCTGTTATTCCTGAAAAGAACGTCGACTAGTAGAATTATGGACGGCATAATATCTATTTGTGTTGATGTCTTAATTTGCAAGAAATTGAAATCAGTCAATCAAGTGTACATGATGTTAATTTTAGATGATTTGTTTTAAATAAATGGCAGTATCTCCTGGTATGCCGACTATAATTAACGTTTTCATTGTCGCTTAATGCTCAGCTGGTTTACTTTCCATCATTCATGATCACAAAGTTGTTATGTTAATCCTGAAAAGAAAGAGAATCCGTGAATTACTATTCTGATAAGCAATTAATTAAGGTAAAAGTGTGTCAGTTAACACTGACTATATACCTTACATCTGGAAAACCCAACACTTACTGTACATGTTCTGGTGGTGGGCGCAGCGATTTGGTTCTTAAAGATTCTGTCTGACGGTGCTCCAGACTTCTCTATTGCGACAGGAAGAAACCTTGAGTCAGATCAGTTCCCATCCACCCTCGGCTCTTTTAGAGGACGTCCTGCTTCAGTTTGTCTCAGGGACACTGGACCTTCTGGTCATTCTTGTCCTATTGTACAGAAGCTGTGGTTTGGTGTTTAACGTTCATAACAACACGTTGCAGGGTTTTAATGTCTAAATCGGTTTCCAAGCTGCCGCTCCAGACGATAGTTATGAAAAAGCATCTTTAAATGAGCTGGCTTTGTTTAAAAACAGCTTCATGTTGTCCGATCGTCTGTTCCCTTTCTTCCTGTTTTCAGTAAGAACTCATGGACGCTGCTCGCTGAGCGTTTTACCAGAAAGCAGCTGAGATCATCGTTCCTGAGTGAGCTGCATCAGTCCAGTGTGAGGGAATAAAAGTTAATTAGGTAAAGCATCTGTTTTTGGTGAAACACGGATCAGAACCACGGCTCCATGACGATAAGTCCGCTTCAAATTAAAACGGGCCTTTTGATGAATGGCTGTGCAGCCAATCGGGTTAATGGATCCTGTTTCAGCGCCGGGCTGGGATCGCAGCTGGATAATGGCTGCTCTGGCTTTGTGGAGCTTTTAATTTAATAAAGAGTCCATTACTTCCTGCCTGTTAGAGGCCCCGCCCCACCCCCAGCCTCTGCTGCCCGCCTCCAGCTCTCCATCACATCTGCTCCCATCCTTCGCTTGCAGACCGCTCACTTCCTGTTTTGATTTGTGTGAGTGCTAATTAAAACAATAATTAGTCAAGTATGAGAAGACAATGTTAAAGAAGAGGAGGAAGAGGCAGCGTCGTGTTGGTCAGAGCTTTCGCTGCTCAGCATCATTCTTACACTTTGGGTTCTTCTGAACGTGTTTGTTTTTTACAAAATACTTGACACATATTTCCCTCTGAGATTTCTTCATCCAGCCATCATCCATCCATTAATCATCCATCAATCATTCATCCATCATCCATTGATCCATCCATTATCTTTGCCTGCTTCTTACTTTTTGAATCATGGGGGTCACTGGTGTCCATATCCAGCAGTTACTGTGTGAAAGGCGAGGGACAACTGGGCAGATTTATAGTCCACCACAGGGACAACAGGACAGGTCTCAGTCCACCACAGAGGCACATGGAGAGGTCTCAGTCCATCACAGGGACAACAGGACAGGTCTCAGTCCATCACAGGGACAACAGGACAGGTCTCAGTCCATCACAGGTACAACAGGACAGGTCTCAGTCCATCACAGGGACAACAGGACAGGTCTCAGTCCATCACAGGGACAACAGGACAGGTCTCAGTCCATCACAGGTACAACAGGACAGGTCTCAGTCCATCACAGGTACAACAGGACAGGTCTCAGTCCATCACAGGTACAACAGGACAGGTCTCAGTCCATCACAGGGACAACAGGACAGGTCTCAGTCCATCACAGGGACAACAGGACAGGTCTCAGTCCATCACAGGGACAACAGGACAGGTCTCAGTCCATCACAGGGACAACAGGACAGGTCTCCAGTCCATCACAGGGACATCAGAGTTCAGTTCTTTTAAAATAATCATTTTTATTCAAATCTGCTTCGGCTAATTTTTTCTTATACTTTTAGCTTATATTTTTCTTCAGCTATCTTTTGGTTAATCTTTGACTCTTTTTAGAGTAAAACATGCTACTTTTAGCTACCATTCAGCTACTTTAGGTTTTTCAGTACAGATTTGGCAGCACGACGGCTCAGTGGTTAGCACTGTTGCCTCACAGCAAGAAGGTCCTGGGTTCAATCCCCGGTTGGACCTGGGTCTTTCTGGGTGGAGTTTGCATGTTCTTCTCGTGCTTGCGTGGGTTTTCTCCGGGTACTCCGGTTTCCCACTGATCAAAAACATGTTTGTCTGCCTTCAGGTCAGGCCTCCCTCGTAAGAGAGATCTGTGATCTCAGTGAGTGGGATGTGCCTCGTTAAATGAAGATTAATAAAATTTGCTACTTTAAGCTGACGTTTTGCTGTTTTTTTACCTTTAAGATAATTTTCTGCTTCTTTTAGCCGAAACCCTCAGTTTCAGCTTCTTCAGTAAGTTCCAGCTGTTTTTCACCTCCAGCTTCAAACTGCACTTATTTCTTCAGCTTTATGAGCCTTGCGCTGAGCTCTAAGGTCGCTCAGATGAACTTTGGTAAATGTTTCTTTTCTGTTTTTTTAAATATTTTCTTCTAAAGTTGTTAAAAGTCTCATTTTATTATTTATGATGAATAAATTAAAGAAAAATCTGCAGGAAGCAGATGATCTTAACAGAAACCATTTCTTGGTCTCGGCCTCCTTTTGTCTGTCATGTTGTTTGACGGCTTTTACTTTCTGTTGCTTCTGCTCCATCAGCCCCACCCTGCTCTCCTCCTCCTCCTCCTCCTCCTCCTCCTCCTCACTCCAACACGCTTCATGTTTCCCAGCAGGCAATGAGATGGAAGGATTATCTCCACATTCGCTGCAGCAGGTGGAGTAAAGACAGCAGGCTGAGCATTGTAGAAGTGAAAAGTCCAGAATTGGAACAGGTCCGGATGAGTTCAGGGTGTCGACAAATCTTTTATGAAAGTAGATCTTTGTGGCAGAAGGAAGGCAGTGGTTCCTCTGGAGCAAACATCTGAAGACCGTCTGGCCTCTGTGGTCACACGGAGGATCTGGAAGCTGTGATTGGTCCTTCCTGGGACTCTCTGGTTCTTGGCCTCGGGGCATTCTCTGGTGTCTCGTTTCTCTGATGGCTCGGCCCGGTCCGGTCATGTGGGTTGACTGCAGCAAAGGTAAAATAAAAACCAATGAAGCTGACAACAGCCCAACATTTCTCAATGATTAAACTCATTTTGCCCCACTCCCCTCAGGACGGAGGTTGAGGAGCATCAAATGTAGAACCACTAGACTGAGGAACAGCTTCTACCCTGAGGCTGTTAGACTCATGAATAAATAATCAATACGAATAAACACTGCAAAATATCACATCATGCTGATGCTGATCTGTTTTCTTGTTGCTGTGTTCATTTGTGACCATCTGCTCATACAGACTCATGTTCGTGCTGCTGTTTATAATGATGTTTTTCTATTACATTAGGGCTTAGTGTATTACTAGTTGATGTTTTTCTTAGTTAATCCTAGATGTTATTACTGTTTTTCTCTTACATTTTGTTGTTGGATGTAACTGGGACCCTGTGTACATAATCTCGTTTTCATCACATGTACCACATGTGGTGCAAATGACAATAAAGACTCTCTGACTCATTTAGCTCGTGTTCTGTTCTTCGCAGAGGTTTATCATTATATGCATCATATTATGGGCGGACGTGGCGTAGTGGTAATAATAATAATAATAATAATGTCTTTTCCTGTCATCTGTGTATGTTTCCCATACACAGACGAAATTCGTCTCTGCATTTAACCCAACCACCTACCAGGTGGTGCAGTGAGCAGCCCAAAAGCGCCCGGGGAGCTGGAGAAATAGGTGTGCACTCATAGACACCCCAAGGTGGGTAGTGGCCGGGACGCGAACCCGCGTCCTTCGGGTCCCAAGTCAAAAGCCCTGCCACTAGACCATC